>SADC01000034.1:0-291812 GCA_004194705.1 Ditylenchus dipsaci
GAATTGGAAAAGGGGGAATGGAGGGGATATTTGATCCCACTCCTTTGGATCCGCCAGGAAATGCCTTACAGTAGGCACCAAACAGATGGGAAAGTGGAAGAAATTTGTAGACTCACTTGGTGAAGACGCAACATCCCACCGAGGAGAAGTGGGTGCTTGGCTTGCTTTAGCCAGCTGGAGTGTTTCCCAGGCCGTGATTTTTTGTTGTTGTTTTGCTGTCTGTTTAACTGCAGCCAACGTTCCTTTTCTTTTTGCTTTTGTAGACTGATGACAGGTTGTGGGTGAGTGAGCTGTTGGTTAGAGCTGCTCCCTTTTTTGCTACGTTAGGCTTATTCTCTTGTGCTTTTCTTTAAGCTGAGGGCTCTTCGCTGGGGAGACTGTCGTGTCCTTTGCTTCTCTGCCTGCTGGACCTGTTCTTTGACTACTGGACCAGAGTTGCAGGTCGGTGACGCCTGATCGCCATGTCGGAGCGGCCACGGCCAACAGTCGTGAATTGAAAAGGGGGAATGGAGGGATATTTGATCCACTCCTTTGGATCCGCAGGGAAATGCCTTAACAGTAGGCACCAAACCCCAGACTGGGAAAGTGAAGAAATTGTAGACATCACTTGCGTCGAGACGCAACAGTGGTACCAAGATAGTGATACCCAGTCGGTGCCACCATGAAGGTGTATTCAGATGGTGGTACTAGGATTGTGGTACCCAGATGGTGGCACCAGATAGTGGCATTTAGATGGTGGTACCAGATGGTGGTAGCCAGATAGTGATGGTGGTGTCCGGATGGTGGTACCCGGATGGTGGTGTATATACCGGATGGTGTATATCCACCATACGTGTGGGCATATACCTCCACAGGGGTTTTAAATAAACATACCGATGAATACTTACTTACCTACCCTATATTCTCTTTCAAAGGCGCTCTCTCTAATAAAGTCTCCCCATAGGACTACTATCTATCTTTTTTTTCTGATCGAAGAAAACATGTGTTAGGCGCCAGATGGCGCCTGTTCGTCTAGTTTACTATATTAATCCACGAATAAACTTAATAGAGTGGACGACCACTTGGTGAATTTGGGTGTCCATTGGGTGCATGTTTTTTTTTTTTGGCTTCCATAGTCATTTTTGTGCGCTAACCACGACATTTCAAAATGTTCCGTAAGTAGCAGGATGTCATATGAGCGGAATCATGAAAACTTGAAAAATACCAGGAAAACAGCATTTGACTACTGTCTTACAATCCTTAGAATGATCAAATTAGTACAGAAACAAGTTTTGGAACCTGAAAACCCACTAAAAAGGGTATTTGAACCAAGTGGATGACCACCTGGTTTGATTGACGCCTGGAGCATTAAGTTGGTTTATAGATGAGTCTTTGAATTAACAAGAATATATTCAAGACAAAAATAGAAAAAATAATCTAAAAAACGGTACGAACTCTCTACTGAAAAACCGATGCGAACTGTCCTATGTCCTAAAATAACGGTCCTTGGGGTAAAGATAAAAAAGTGTATCGAGTCGGTGTATCGAGTTGTCAATGTATCGAGTCGGTGTATCGAGTTAGTTTTTGTATCGAGTTGGATGTATACCCTCCTAGCCACTCTATCGGCACACTATACTGTATATAAAAGGGTCGGCAGAAATCACATTTCATTGAAAAATGAAGAATTTCATGAAGAATATGCGAAAAAGAAAAAAATCGATTCTGACTAAAAATTTGAAAAAAACGCGAAGAGTTATGACACATACTGGTAACTAGGGTTTGCAGGCGCCTATCGGCGCCTATGCCGTTCGGGAACATTAGTGGTTCGCGTACTATTCTTGTGGTTCGGGAACAATAGTGGTTCATTACATTAGTAGTTCGGGTAGATTAATCTTTCGAATGCGTTAATGGTTAGGGTATATCATCCACCCTACGTGTTAACCCACCTACTCTATCCCTCCTATCCTCGCCACCCTTGCTAATCCTCGCCTATTCTCGCCTATTTTCGCCTAACTCGCCTATCCTCACCTACCCTTGCCTACCCTTGCCTATACTCGCCTACCCTCGTCTACTATAACATTCACCTGACCTGGTCCCCAGGGTGTACGTTATATCACGTTTTACTGTAGAGATTCCAAATAACACTTAACTATACTATCTGGCTACCTACCCACCCTAACTGGCCATATACCTACCTACCTTGCAGAAAGTGGGCTTGAACACAAAAATCCACCTTAAATCCAGGCTAAAATCCACCATCACCATTTGGAGGCAAGAAAACATTTTTTAGAAGCAATTTCAAGTATACGTGTTAATACTTAAAAGAAAACCAAGATGTTGTACTTGAGGGTTCTGCAGAAATATCCTACATTAATTTGCAAAAAATGGCAGAAAAGTGGGCTTCAACACGAAAATTCACCAATATTCATTCAAAAATACACCATCTCCAATTTGGAGGACTAAAAACTTTTATTAAAGGGCTGACCTCTTCCTACTCGGTGGTCCCCGCCAATTCAATAATTTTCCCTCGATCATTGGACTTTTGCACGGATTTTTCCGCCACGTTTCTAACAAAACTAGGCCTGGAATCAAATTTTAGGCTTAGTTTTGTTAGAAACCTAGCGGAAAAATCCGTACAGAGTCCAATGATCAAGGGAAAATTTTTGATTGGCGGTGGACCACCGAGTAGGAAGAGGTCAGCCTTTAAAGCCACTTTATTTTTCCGATTACAGTCGAACCTCCCGATAGTGTACACCCAAAAGTTCGTTCCCGCCTAGGTCCGACACTTTTTTTAGCCCATTTTTTCAAATTTTTTCCATTTCTGTTTTGACAGTCTGGTCGCAAATATCGCAAGGATTCCGATTTTGCCGATCGTTTTTCATTTGCCTATATATTTTTTCTCTAAAAAAGCAAAACCTCCCAATAGTGTACACCTTATTTTCAAAGTGGTGTACACTATTGGGAGGTTTTGCTTTTTAGAGAAAAAGTATATAGACAAATGAAAAACGATCGGCAAAATCGGAATCCTTGCGATATTGCGACCAGACTGTCAAACAGAAATGGAAAAAATTTGAAAAAATGGTCTAAAAAAAGTGTCGGACCCTAGGCGGGACGAACTTTTGGGGTGTACACTATCGGGAGGTTCGACTGTATGTATCTAAAAGACACCTAAGAAGTTGAATTTTAAGGTTCCGAAAAGATATCTGACAAAAATTGCGAAAACTGGCCAAAATCGGTCTTGAACATAACATGCGTTAACCACCCACCCATCCCAATTACTATATAGAGATTAAAAATTACGAAAAATGTCAGTTCCAGGATATTACCGAAAAGTTCTCAGATGATCCTAGTAGGATGTCATGGAATTGGACATCGTAGAATATTTTCAAATTCTAGCTCTAACTATATATTACTTTTTTTTTCTGTATGATTGCTCAAATGTAAGACCAGATTCTGGGCCCCAGAATTTTTTTTATACATTTAATTAAAGGAGAAAAAATAAGGTATTTAGCCAATGGTCGTCAAACCTATGACTAACGCGATGCGTATATAATAAAGTCCCCCATATAGGGGGGAGGACATGGCATCGCATCGCCCAAAATTGACTGTTCTTATCCCGCTAGGTGCATATTTTTTTTATTTTTACTAAGTTTAGTGACTTCTAGAGTGAAAAACTATCGAGCAATCGATTGCGATTATTTCCAGCACTGCTTCGATGTCATCAACTGCCTCTATTTTGTGATTTTCAAGCAAATGACCATCAAAATCAAAAGAAACCAGCCAAAATAATGCGTACGTAGTCTCATATAGCCTGAGCCTCCACCAATTTTATTTATTTGTCCATGCGTTTAGTGACTTTCTAGAGTCAGTAATAGGCTTGCTGGACTTAATGTTTCGAATGCTGGAAATTCGTGCAAATTGTTGCTTCAAAGTGCTTTAGATAAGTTTTTTTTAGCTTTTTAGCTTTTTTCTACTGTTTCAGGCGCAAATTGATGCTGAATAAGTATGGGGCGCAAATTTTCGATATCAGACTTTCACTATGTTTCATTTACGCAAAACATGGAAAAATGAAACAAGTGAAAAACGATTTTTGGGTCGAAATGTTCTGTTTTCTGTCCCAACACTTTTGTCCCATTTCCGAATTTCATGATGGTTCTGATACCTGTTTTCTGGACTAACTCGGGCTGCTGAAGATGGTTTGATAGTGGTAAAATGCTGTTTTGTAGGGTAAAAGAACGTCTAAAGAAAGGAAACAGCAAAACTTGTCCAAATATTTATTTTCTAACCTTTGATGCTGGTTTAAATGTTATTGTTGTCCAATTTGAGTTAAACGAAGTTTTTTTTAATGAATATGCAAAAACTCTCTGAATAACGTACATGGATATATTTTTTAGTAAATATCACTCCCATTAACGTACCGCTTGATTAGAGTACGCCCCTGATTAACGTACGGCTACGGCCGGTCCCCAGGGTGTACGTTATTGAGGAATTCGACTGTATGAAGTGTCCCCTTTAAAGGAGGGGTGAAAGCTGTTAAGGAGATAGTCTCGACAAGAAAGGATTATACCAATTTTTGTGCTTTTTAAATGTGGTTTCAGAACCATATTTTGTCGACCAATCAGCGTTTCAATGTCAGACAACCTGTGCAGAATTAAAAGTTGGATTAGCAACATCAATATCAGAATTAAATTCCTTAGAAAAATGCCCTGAAAATCGAAATGTAACAGAAAACATAATCCATCTTTTTCATTTCCGTTTTAGGGCATTTTTTGAAAGAATTTAGAAATTCTGATATTGATGATGCTAATCAAATTTTGAATTTCGCACAAGTTCGTTTGACATCGTAACACCGAATTATCGACAAAATATGGCTCAAAGACAATCTTAAAACAAACAAAACTTGGATTAATCCTTTCGTGTCGAGACTATCTCCTTAACAGCTTTCACCCAAGGATGACATGTCATTTTGTAGATAAATTAAAGAGCTTTTAAAATGTGAATGGCTCGAATTGTTTTACTCCGTCAAATTATTTATTTAACCGTCAAATTAATTTTTGGCTGTAACTGAAATGCGCCCTCAAAAGTCTTAATTTCACCAGCAAATTATTTTTTTTCACCAGCAAATTCAAATTTTTATCAAAATACTGAATTTCACCAGCAAATTGTTTATTTTCGCCACCATATTTTTTTTTCATCTGAAGTTACCTTTTTCTACTTGTAGATGCAACCTCTAATCCAACAGACGAAAAAGCGAGGACCAAACAAGGAATGGACAACTTTGGTGTCTGCAAGTACAAGGAAGACGCTGATGAATGGTTGGCCGAAAACGAATGCTTTTGGATTTAGTAAGAGATGAATCTGGGTCAAGGTGTACTGCATACCTGCATTTCAGCCATTACAGTCACAATATTATGAAGTATGCAGATCAAGTCTACTGTTGCGATCATTCCAGCAAGAACCGTCCGGGGCATTTCCAATGCAAGGCAAATATGCGAATCCGTTACAGAAAAGATCTCTCTGCATTATCGGTGGCATTCATTCAAACGACTAGAGAACCCGATCACTAAAGCTTGAGGAATAATGACCCCAGTAGTCCGGTCAAGGAAAGCAGGCACTTCTTTAGTTCACCCCCCCCATACTCGGATTTTTTGAAAAGTGACCCAAAATCACCCCCGAACTCATTTTTTCTGCAAAACTAGATACGAGAAGCATTTCTGAACACTTTCTGAATAAAAAAAAGTTGAAATTTATCAAAAAAATTTGCCACTAACCCCTGGGGGTAGATGGTCTTTTTAGGGCATTTTTGACCAAATTTAAACCTTTTTCACACAAAATTTAGGTAAAAATGCTAGATTTTGAGCAGGTTTTTACTTTCTGGGGCCTACCGCATAAAGAAACTCTGGTATGCATATGTTTTTATGCATCCAGAGTCATTTTCGAGTGATTTGTGTCTCGGGTATGTGTGTGTGCGCATCTCAACCCCAAGCAACCAAGCCCCCGCGCCCCTTCGGGGGCGCAGGGAGCTTGGTTGGTTAGAGATGCGCGCACAGACTCACCTTAGACATAATTCCGAGCAAGACTCTCGATCAAAAATGCATTTAGAGAGTCTTTTTGCCCAGCTCCAGCAAGAAAAATGTGATAAATCACCCAAAAATGACCCTAAAATACCCAAAAAAGACCATCTACCCTTAAGAGGCGGGTGGCAAATTTTTTCGATAAATTTTAATTCTTTTAATTCAGAAAGTGTTCAGAAATGCTTCTCGTATCTTGTTGTGCAGAAAAAATGAGTTCGAGGGGTGATTTTGGGTCAATTTTCAAAAAATCCGAGTATGGGGGGGGGGAACTAAAGAAGTACCGCAATTTTCGGGATCGCGATTTTCAAAATTGATCGGAAGGGAGTATGAATCGGAAAAAGTCCACCAAAATCATTGAGATCCCTATACGGGGGGGGGGGATTTCTAGTTTACTAATACGTTTGGCATCTCTCGCAAAGAATAAAATTTGTCTTTTGACTTTTTTGTAAAAAATTTTGGATAATTATGATTGATAGCGAAAATTTACGGATTTAGGCGAAGGGACGAAATAGGCGCCACTTTAGGGCCTTTAACGGGCGCCCACTGGCAAAAAATGAAGATTTTGAAACGGTTTTGTATACTTGTGTTTTGGCTCAAGCAACGTGCTATGAGGAGTGTAAGGGAGGCAGATAGCAAAGAAATAAGTAACAGGCCTGAGGCGACCCGATAGCTCAAATGGTTAGAGCGCCGACTTGCAAGAAGGATATCGTGGGATCGCACTTTTTCCCAGGCCTGTAAAAAAGCCGTACGCGGCCGCAGGCGTACGCTTACTGGAGTTCTATGCCGGTTCGTCACGTTTTCTTAATTACAAGTCTAAATATAGCCTTGATGATTGTTAATTCAGCTGCGCTCACTCTTTTGAACCACTGGGGTGAGAAATGGTCGCCAACGCCTCGTGTCTTCCAAGTGCTGCAGAAATTTTACAACTCTTGGCTTTTCCGGTCGACTTATCAAGGCTGGTTCTATCGTTTTGCAAGTACAATTGGCCTTTCGATGTCGTCTATCCCAACAACAATGGACTAGAAGGAACTTACAACATGATCAAGAAGGACTACACACAGAGAGAATTGTATATATATATGCGGTATAATAAATATATGCGGGATCGTAGCATGGACCCAGAAAGAAAGGTACCCTTTCCGAGATTGTAATCCATGTCTTATACTTTACTTTAGTAGCCGCTTCAAGTGCCAAATGTTCCAAGAAATCTTAATTTCAATACTCGGGAAGCTATGGGGATCCTCAAGAAAGGAACGCGACCATTTTTGCGTTTTCAGTGCGAAAATGAATATATCTGGTTGGTTGGTGGTAGCAGCTACAAAGAAGTTGCTGATGGTCTGCAGCAGCTCTGGGAAGAATTGGAAGGAGCAAAGTGTTCAGGAAACAGCAGGTTTGGCTACACCAGTTGGGATCGTTACAAGCTCTTGCGGTCATCGTTCTACACAATGAAGAAGTCATCCTGCTTCGTCGGCTACATTTCTTGCACATGTCCTAAGGGAATCAAGGATGAAGTCTGCAAGCACTCGCTAATGCTGATGGAGTCGGAAAGCCTTATAGATCCTTCGCCGCAGCCATTGTAAGAAAGACAAAAAAGAGGACGAAAGCGAAAAGTTGGGCATGCACTAGAGAGAACCTGATATATTTTTGTTGTTATTTTATCTGTTGTTATTTTTTGCTGATTCTGCTGTATTTATCAATAGAGATTAATAAAATGACGGATCAAGTATTCTGCGATGAGATGAAAATTTAGAATGCACAGACAAAGCTGGCATACGTTAGTCTGCAAAGGGTTGCTACCTCAGCCAGGCTAAGCCATAAAGCTTTTTTGTTCAAGACGACCTGTTCTAAAATTTCCTGAAAAAATTAGTTAACAGCCTGATTCTCCCCAACAATTCTTCATAAGATTGCATCTGTGCTTGACACCATAAATAAGTACCCAAGTCTACAAAAACAGCCCACATCTTTAAGTCGGTCCTTGATTTTTCGTCTGTTTGATTAGAGGTTACATTTAGGTTGAAGAAAACATAACTACAAAAGCAAAAATTATGAAACAAACAATATGGTGGCGAAATTAAGAAATTTGCTGGTGAAATTCAGTATTTTGATTGAATTTTGAATTTGCTGATGAAATTCAGACTTTTGAGGGCGAAATTCAATTTGAGTCTTAATTTTTACCCGTCAAATTCAAATTTTAGTGAAATTCTGCAGTAAAATTTCCGGGAATCCAAATTTTATGGTCAAAAAATGACTTGGAACCTCAGAATACCACCCTGGAGAGGCCAGAAGCCCCTGGACTGGAATTATAACTCGGACTGGAATTCTGATCGGCTCAATTGAATTTTCGCAAAAAGTTCACCTTTCCTTTAGTCGACCCCCAAAAACCAACTTTCAAGAGCTTCTGGCCAGTCCGGGTGGGATTCTGAGCAATCCAAGTCATTTTTTTACTATAAAATTTGGATTCCCGCAAAATTTACTGCAGTATTTCACTAAAAATTCAAATTTGACGGGATAAATGAATAAATTGACGGAGGAAAGTAATTATGCCTTGGCCACAATAGAGGTGTGAGGTGCGAGGTCGAGGTGTGAGATGCGAGGTGCGAGGTCCGTTCCTAAAATTTTATTTTTATACCCGATAGTGGGAAAGTTTATTTTATTCAGTAGCGGACCTTGAAAATAGGTCGAAAAACTTTTCAGATCAGTAAAATGACAAAATCTCGCTGAGCTACATCGCCTCAAAGACCTCTACCTCGCACCTCCCACCTCCATTGTGGCCACCGTATTACAGCCAAAGTGAATTAACTGGTGAATTTTGATATTGAAACTTTTAAGAAAGTCAGTATTTATCCGACCAAACAACCATTTTCCTTAGATTCACTTTGATTTTGACTAAAAATCGGCTTTTTTTTGTCGATGGTCAAAACTTTTCTAAGAATAATCAAAAAGAAGAGTTTGGCCCATCAAATTGTAGCTAGGATTCAAGACTTACATTCTAAATCTGTTTTTGATGCAAATAGTTATGTTATAGGGTATTTTTCACTAATTTGTAAATCATGTTCAAATGACTCCTAAGTGATTTTTATATGCTTAAAACGATAAAAAAAGTTATTTTCTGACATTTTCCAACACAAAAATGTATTTTTTGAAAAAAAAAATTTTTGACCAAAATGTGACTTTTTGCCTTGGGGACCAAGGTGAATTACCTTGTATTAAGGTATACTATCCCATTTTGGTCACTAGAGCTGGGCAAAAAGAGCCACTATGTGCATTTTTAATCAAGAGTTTTGCTCGGAATTATGTCTAAGGTAAGTGAGTGCGCGCATCTCTAACCAACCAAGCCCCTGCGCCCCTTCGGGGGCGCAGGGGGCATGGTTGCTTGGGGTTGAGATGCGCACACCCACATACCTTAGACACCAATCACTCGAAAGTGACTCTAGAATCATAAAAATGTATGCAAAGCAGAGTTTCTTTATGCGGTAGGCCCAGGTTAACAAAACTACGTTCAAATTCCATCTTTTTGGATTATCAGGTACCCTTTCAGGTTGGATTGCCTCGGGGACCAAGGCAAAAGTCGAATTTTGGTCAAAAAAATTTTTTTTAAAAATCCATTCTTTGTGTAAAAAATCAAAGAAAATAACTTTTTTATCGTTTTAAGCATATAAAAATTACTAAGGAGTCATTAAAACATGATTTTCAAATTAGTGAAAAATGCGCGATTAGTGAAAAACTAACCACTTTTTCTAACCTAAAATTGCCTGGCAAAACTGGTTTGTAAAAGACCAAAATTGCGATTTTACCCATCCGGCCCCAAAATCTGGAGTGGGTACCAGCTGATCAAGTGGAAATCCACCTTAATTGCTTGAAATAAAATGAAATAGAGGATCTCAATACTTTTTTCCTATAAACCAACCGCAGTTTTGCTGGATGCCCAGTATACCAACAAAACCAAGTAGTCCACGGAAAATAAGGTTCAGTGGAAAACCACTAAATGACCACTGGCCAACCATTAACAGCAGGGGCTTGGTTGCTTGGGGTTGACATACATAACTTAGACACAAATCACTCGAAAGTGACTCTGGATGCATAAAACCAATATGCATACCAGAGTTTCTTTATGCGGTAGGCCCAGCTAACAAAACTATGTTCAAATTCCATCTGTTTTGGTTTTTTTAAGATATATGGTTTAATTACCTTGGGGGACCAAGGCAGTTGGTCAATCTTTGGTAACCAACTTTTTTTGAGAACTTCACTTTTTAGTGCGGAAATTGTTAGGAAACAACTTTTTATCGTTTCTGGCGTGTAAAAAATACTTAGGAGACGTTTAAACCATATTTACAGTTAACCAAAAAAGGGTCCCCCAGTGCACAAGTGCCGTAAATTCGACTTTTTATGACCTTTATATATAAACTAGACTTTTGTTAGAAGCATTTCACGTCTAGATAAAGTCTATTTAGTTTGAATAAGTCTATTTAGACGTGCGTCTATTTTAGACGTGAGTCTATTTAGACGTAAAGTCTATTTAGACGTATGTCTATTTTAAACGTTAGTCTATTTTTAGCTGTAATGTCTAACAGAATTTATTTGAATTTAGCTTTTTTATACCACTTTTTGTGTTTTCATTGTTTAAACAAGTCGAAATAATATTATGGCAGTCAGCACAGGCAAATAAATGCTTCTGCTTCACACTTTATTAGTCATGAACAGTGTAGTTCTGTTAAGCAGTTCTGTTAAGACATTTCGTCAAAAAAGTCTCACATGAGACTTTTTTTGACGAAACGCCCTAATGCCCTATTTGGTACCCAGCCCTGGTTTGGGGGTCTGCATGGGTAAAATTGCAGTTTCAGTACTAATATTCAGGTTTCACAGGATTTGCAAACACTATTCACGACTAATAAAGTGTGAAGCAGAAGCATTTATTACTTGTGCTGACTGCCATAATATTATTTCGACTTGTTCAAACAATAAGAACACAAAAAGTGGTATAAAAAAGCTAAATTCAAATAAATTTCTGTTAGACATTACAGCTAAAAATAGACTAACGTTTAAAATAGACATACGTCTAAATAGACTTATCAGAACTAAATAGACTTTATCTAGACGTGAAATGCGTCTAACAAAGTCTAGCTTATATATAAATAGACGAAAAGCTTATCCCTGCATGATGCAAATACAGATAGGCTCAAATTGTTTTACCCCGTCAAATTACTGATTTACCTCGTCAAATGAATGTCTTACCCCGTCAAATTTAAATAGTGAGCAAAATGCTCATTTACCTCGTTAAATCACTGATTCACCCGTGAAATTTCCAGCAAAATACTCATTCAGCCCGTCAAATATATATCATTTACCCCGTCAAATTATTCATTTACCTCGTCAAATAAATGATTTACCCAGTCAGGGGTAGGTTAAAAATGTATCTTATAAGTTTTTTCTGTCTTTGCCGAACAAGAGCTTCAGATTAATTCTTATTGTTTACGTAATTTAAGCATTTTAAAAATTCTAAAAATATAGTTTTGTAGCACTGCTTTTGCTCTTTCGAATGACATATCGAACATTTATTTCACTCATCAAAATCACCACCATTAGCATCAATACATTTTTTGAGTCTTTTTGGAAAATTGTCAATGGCATTCTGGATCATCTTCTGTGGAATAGCATCCCATTCTTGCACGAGCGAAGCCTTTTTTTACGAGCGAGACTTTTTGAAGACGAGCAATGGACATTTATGCAAGATGGCGCACCCTCACACAGGTCCTACGAGACGCAGAACTGGATAGCCCAGAATTTTCCTGATTTTATCAAGGTTGACCCGGACTGGAGAAAGCCAATTGGAGAGTGGCCGCCTAGCTCGCCTGACTTGACAGTGATGGACTATTTTGTTAGGCCGTACCTCCAGTCATACGCCTGCTCAAAACCGCATAAGACAATAACAGCATTGAAGGCTTCGCTCGTGCAAGAATGGGATGCTATTCCACAGAAGATGATCCAGAATGCCATTGACAATTTTCCAAAAAGACTCAAAAATGTATTGATGCTAATGGTGGTCATTTTGATAAGTGAAAAAAATGTTCGATATGTCATTCAAAAGAGCAAAAGCAGGGCTACAAAACTATATTTTTAGAATTTTTAAAATGCTTAAATTACGTGCCTAAAGTGGAGTCTGAAGTTTGTTGCAGAACTTTTGGCGCACCCGTTACTTGTGAATGAGTGAATTTAAAAGCGAAAACTACATCGAGTCAAGTACTTTTTTAGCGGGTATTTTGTTGGTTTAAAAAATTGCTTTATGCAGTAATCATTGGCAGAAAATCAGCAACAAACGATACGAAGTGACGTCGTTTACGTTTCAGGAACAAGAAAATAATTTGGCAGCATAGGTGAGATAAAAAGAAGGCATAACGATATTTCGCAGAAATTATCTTAATTTCGCAGCAAATTTTTGTCTAGCTGTTTTTCTTTTTGATTTTCTAACCTTTTTTTAAAAAAGTACAGGGTAAATCAAGAAATTCGAACACTTTTAGTAGGCCATAACTTAAAATAACCCAAAATAAATTCAGGTGGAACACCTCCGAGAGAAACAGTGAGTAAACTATGAATATAGGATACCCTATTTCCTCTAATATAAGCCCCCGCCCTATCCAAAATCATGTTCTTGGCATTGTGTTTTCGACTTGTTTTTGGAAGACTGATCTTTAGCAAGTCACCACTCATTTTGTAGCTCATCTTACTGGCTACAAAATGAGCAGTGACTTGCCTGTTAGCAGTCTTAAAAAAATAGGCCAAAAACGCATTGCCACAAACACGATTTTAAATAAGGGGGAGTGCTTCTATTAGAGGAAATACGATAAGTGCTTTCGATGTTTAAACGCTGTTTTAACAATGTTATGTAAAAAATTAGAAGCGACCAGAAGATGGTGTAAAAAAATTATGACTCAAAATTTTTTACGCGCCTTCGGCGCGGCGAGTTTAGAATATAAAAGCCGCCCCCTCTAATACAAGCCCCCCTCTAACATAAGCCCCCGAGTTCTGTATCATCCTGAACTTTTTTATATTCTTCGTGTTGTCAAACAAAAGTTAACCTGAATAGATCTCTGGATTTGCCTCGTGGTTTTCCCATAAAAAGGATCTCCCAGCAATTGAATTTTTATCTTGACTGGTCAGCTGAGTCCATTACCACCAAGTCTCTTGTGATCGTGCACAGCAGACGTTTGGATCAGAGCTACCCACAGATCTGTTACGTAGCGGATTCGCATTCGAGCCTTGAAATTAAAATTTTTATCACGATTCCTCTTAGAGTATTGACAAATGTATAAATCAGTAGCCATTTGCATGCTTTCTTGAGAAGTATCGTAGCACCAGCTTGAGTTCTAGGCCAACCAAAAGTAAATTTCCTCCTCATTTTTGCAAGTCTTCTCTTCTTTCCAACAAGCAGCAGGTGCTCTTTCATCTGAAGTTGATAAGATTTCCGCCACAATCATGTATCTGCCTCTTTCGGACATTTTGAAAAGCCGTGACTGCTTTTACAAAGCACCAATTACCACGGACACGGACATAATTTCGTCGGACCGAAATTTCGTATCGGCCGAAATTTCGTCGCGGCCATAATTTCGTCGCGACCATAATTTCGTCGGATCGAAATTTCGTCGTGGCCAAAATTTCGCCGTCCTAAAATTTCGTCGCGGCCATATATTTGTCGCATATGATATTCGCATCATTTCGTAAAAATTTTCGCTTATTTTTTACTATTTGAGTTTACTTTATCATATTTGCTAGTGATTTCTGTATATTCGCCTGTATCGTTACATCTCATTTGGGCAAATCTCATCTGGGAACCATCATTTGGGCACCGATCTCAAATATGCTTAATTTTCCAACTACGGTCAGATTTTATTTGTGAAGTAGTTTTCAGAGGATCAGTAGGACAGAGGGTGGATAAGAAAACCACCAAGTCACTATCTTGAATATGCCCACTTCTAGCAAAAAAATGGTAGTGTGCTAAGTCACCCCGCAGGTGTCGAGACTTCGATCCCGCGTAAGGTTTTTGCTTTTTCCCGCTGGCAGTTAGGGAGAAATCCAGTGGAAATTCGGGGTCTACCACTAAATTACTAATAATATAATAATATAGAGAGTGGTGACAGTACCACCCAGGTAACCCCCCCCCTGTAATAATAAATTTGCGGAAATGCAAACTTTCAGTCTGAAGCAACCAAACCAAGTGGTCGTGCACTTGGAGCAAAATTTTTTTTACTTTTTCGTGTTCCAAAACCTATTTTCTGGACGAACTCGGGATGCTGAAGATGGTTTGATAGCGGTAAAATGTCAAAAAACACCTTATTTTATAATTATGAAACCATCTTTAGCATGCCCCAATTAGTCCAGTAAACAGGTTTTGGAACATGAAAATGGTAAAAGTTTTCGATCCACGTGGACGACCACTTAGTTTAGTTTGTGCATGGATTATCCAGTAGAACTGAAGTTAGATCATGAAAAATTTTAAATTTTATAAGTTTTTTACAAGACAAAAATATTACTACCCGGGTCCCACTACATTACCTGAGTCCCCCAAGCTGGATGCGACTACCTGGGTACAACCAAACCAAGTGGATGTCCAATTGGATCAAAAAAAATTCACGTTTTTCACGTCCCAAAACCTGTTTCCTGGACTGATTCGGACAACTCGGACACGCTGAAGATGGTTTGATAGTAGTGAAATAAGCTTTGTATGGTATTTTTCGAGTATTGGATACAATTGATTTTACGAAAACTCGATTTTACCAAAACTCAAAAAATAATCGAGAAAACGGCAATTCACCACTATCAAACCATCTTCAGCATGCCGAATCAATCCAGAAAGCAGGTATTGGAACCCAAAAAAGTAAAAAAATTTTGTTCCAGGTGGACGACCACTTAGACTACCACCACTCTCAAAACCGAGGTTGATAGTTCGAATCCCTGTGGGTGCAAAGCCTATTTTACACCTTTTGCACCTGCAATACCAAGGCTATTTGGCCGCTTCGTGGCCAAATACCATCACACTCCACATTGCAATGGATTGGGGTGAAAAAAATCAAGGAAACCGAAAGGGTAGGCTCAGAGAAAAATACTCTATGGAGTGGGTGGTGCACTTGGGCCTTTACGTTTGGATACTATCCAAGTAGGTTAATGTGGATTCAATGTGGATTAATTCACCTGTGGATGAATTCGCTGTGGATGAATTTATTGTGGATGAATTAACCGCTTCCAAGTAGTTCGCAACACTGAATTGAATCAATGAGCGAAACTTAACAAAATGACGCGAATATCATACGCGACGAAATTATGGCCGCGACGAAATTATGGTCGCGACGAAATTTCGGTCCGTCGAAATTATGTCACGTACCCCGATAACAATGAGTATAATATGCATAAAATATACCCCATACAAGTTAGATATTCAAAATACTCATAAAGCTAGACAAATTGAAAAGTGGGCTAAAACCATGATATTGGTATCATTGTTTTTCGGCAATGTTGGGTACCTCGTTCTCGCAATTTTACAAAGGACTTAGAAAAACCGGCAGCACTTTGTTACATAACTTCGGGGTGCTGTACACGAATCTGCAAAAAAAAACTCTCAACGAGGTCTTCGAAAAAAGACACTACTTGAGGTTCCGTGTTTAGATTAGACACAGGTGATAAATATCAGATTTTGAACTTTAAAGGGGCATGCCCGTGCGTTTCAAAAAGTTAAGGCGGGGACCAGCAATTTTTTTGAATCGTTCCATTTTTCAATCGTTTTGCGTCAAATCTGATATTGATGACCTTACGGTACTTTTAAAAATCATGCAGAAAACTTAAAAAATCTACACAAGAACAAATGTAAAAGTTTGCCGAGAAAAAAGATATGCTGGTCCAATATTTAATTTTGGCCATAGATTATTTTGGCCATAGAATACTGAAAAATGGCCATAGATTTCTGAAAATTGGCCATGGATTTCTGAATTTTAGTCATACTCGCTCGAAATCATGTTTCAACCTCTTTTAAGATGCTCTTGGACCTGAAACATCCTGAAAAGATGTTTTAAGGGTGTCGATGACAATTTTCGAGAATTTTTTTTTGACCGAAATTTGACTTTTTGCCCTGAGCAATGGTCGGAAAAATTACAGAAATTTTTTTTCTCCGAAAAGTGTCATCGACACCCTTAAAACATCTTTTCAGGATGTTTCAGGTCCAAGAGCATCTTAAAAGTGGTTGAAACATGATTTCGATCGAGTATGGCTAGAATTCAGAAATCTATGGCCAACACAGATCTATGGCCAAAATTCAGTATTCTGTGGCCAAAATTAAATATCACCCAAATATAAAACCGTTTACTAGTCGAGCCCAACGTTGCTCGACATTGCCAGATCTGCCGACTTATCCTACTTTCACTGCACCATAACTACTTACATAGGTCTGTGTTAAAAATGGACGGTACTTTTTTCTGCCGCTAATTACTTCTTTCTGCCCGCTAAATCTTTTTTTCTGCCCGCAAATTTGAAATGCCGCTAATTACTCTTTTTTGCCCGCTAAATACTTTTTTCTGCCCGCAAATTACTTTTTTCTGCCCGCAAATTTTCGAAAAAATGCCCGCAAATTTTTTTTTAACGGGTATAAGGCTAATTCCCTGTCCCCTACTCAATTTTTCTCATTCTTTTGTGGTTTTCATGTGTTTTGAGCATCTTGTTGTGGGCTGGGCCCAGAAAATTTATCATTGCTTGGATATTTCGGTGAGCCTTCTTTAACTGTTATTAGGCTGAATTTCTTGTTGTTTCTTAGCCGATATTTGACTTCTAGTGATTGAAAATTCAGGTTAATGTCACGTACTTAAGTGAGGGAATCTCAGCAGCCTTGTCCAACAGTTGTGGAGTGCCCGTATTGGTCTGCTTAGAATCTGTTTAATGGCTTTAGGCTTTATTTCCAGAATATTTAATTCGGATTTTAGGTTCTCTGATCAGGTAATTTTTTCTTTATGACATGATTCGCCTTTCAACTGCATACAGCGTGACAGGGTCGTCAATGCACGTGGCGTCAATTGAAAGTATTTAGTCCACTTGGAAAATATAAACTTTGTCACGCTGTATGTGGTGCAACTGCCACTCTCTATGTGCCTTCGTGCTCCACCCACAAGACAGCATGGCTAGGCCTGTGTAACATAGTTGTCGGAGCACGTTAACTCGAAATATCTAGCAATTCGTAAAAATGATTTGATTCAAACTTTCACTTTTTTGTGCTAAATTTTTAATAGACGTTGCAACAAACAATACGACGTTAGAAACTAGATGAGGAGGGCTACATGATGGTGTTATTACCCTGGAAAATTGCTACTATACTTGCTGCTGTGACTAAAAGAAAAAAACAAGTCACTTTTCAGCCGACAACAAGGCACTTTTCATCCAGAACAAGGCACATATAATTCTCGAACTCAAATACCAGAAAAGCCTAACTCTCGCTAGGCAGCCTCTTGAAGTTAACGTGCTCCGACAACTATGTTACACAGGCCTAGCCATGCTGTCTTGTGGGTGGAGCACGAAGGCACATAGAGAGTGGCAGTTGCACCACATACAGCGTGACAAAGTTTATATTTTCCAAGTGGACTAAAATACTTTCAATTGACGCCACGTGCATTGACGACCCTGTCACGCTGTATGCAGTTGAAAGGCGAATCATGTCATAAAGAAAAAATTACCTGATCAGAGAACCTAAAATCCCGAATTAAATATTCTGGAAATAAAGCCTAAAGCCATTAAACAGATTCTAAGCAGACCAATACGGGCACTCCACAACTGTTGGACAAGGCTGCTGAGATTCCCTCACTTAAGTACGTGACATTAACCTGAATTTTCAATCACTAGAAGTCAAATATCGGCTAAGAAACAACAAGAAATTCAGCCTAATAACAGTTAAAGAAGGCTCACCGAAATATCCAAGCAATGATAAATTTTCTGGGCCCAGCCCACAACAAGATGCTCAAAACACATGAAAACCACAAAAGAATGAGAAAAATTGAGTAGGGGACAGGGAATTAGCCTTATACCCGTTAAAAAAAATTTGCGGGCATTTTTTCGAAAATTTGCGGGCAGAAAAAAGTAATTTGCGGGCAGAAAAAGTATTTAGCGGGCAAAAAAGAGTAATTAGCGGCATTTCAAATTTGCGGGCAGAAAAAAAGATTTAGCGGGCAGAAAGAAGTAATTAGCGGGCAGAAAAAAGTACCGTCCGTTAAAAATTCACTCATAAACAGGAATGAGCTTTTGCAACTATTTGCGGGGAATAGTTACAAATTTTTGCATTTGAAAAATAGTTACAGCATGTAACTATTTTGACCTTTGTAACTGTTATTGTAACTATTTCTCGCCACGAAAGTAATAATTTAAAAAAATAGTTACAGCATGTAACTATTTTTGTCTTCGCTGTAGTTTCTTGGCACGAAATCAGCAATTGAATTTTTTTTAATTAAATTTGGTCAATTTTGTAAAAATTTCAGGGTAGGCAAAACCAGATGGCTTACCACTTTTAGGACCCACTCCAGAATGGCCAAAAGCCAAAAATAATTGTTTTTGGGGTTTACTAAGGGGGGGGCTAAACTTGTTGCGAAAAATCGACTGAGCGGATCAGAATTCCGGTCAGATGGGCTTAATCGCTCAGAATTGCACGTTATTCCACTTTAAATCACCCTTAACTAAGTTTCTGAGCGATTAAGCCCATCTAACTGGAATTCTGATCCGCTCAGTCAATTTTTCGCAACAAGTTTACCCCTTTAAAAAACCTTCAAAAAACAATTATTTTTGGCTTTTGGCCATTTTGGATTGGGTCCTAAGCCATCTGGTTTTTGCCTCCCCTGAAATTTCTAGAAAATTGACATTAATTTTTTTTTAAATTGCTGATTTCGTGCCGAGAAACTACAGCAAAGACAAAAATATTTACACACTGCAACTATTTTTATTCATAAATGGAAATTTTCAATGCACACAAGAAAATTAATTTAACAACATTATGGACAATTTAGGGTGGTCCCGCGCGAATTCGAATCCCGGAAATTGCTGTGCTTATCAAGTTTCATAGTCCTTTAACAGGGTGTTTCCAAAAAATTTATACACTTTAAAAGGCCATAACTTTTTGCTATAAAGCATATCGGAAATTCTGTGAATTCAAATCGACTTCATTTTTCATGACAATTTTTTTTTAGTATATAATGTGAAGAACACAACTTTCGCTTGTTCCCCTGTGGATTGGGTCCTAGTCTGTGGCCTCTGGATGGAAAGACCCCATCCACAGAGGGAATCAAACAAAAGTCGTGTTCTTCACATTACATACCTAGCAAATTGTCAATAAAAATTAATGATCTGCATTCCCAGACGGTACGTGACAAAAGGCTACAACTCGAAAAAAGGGGACAAAAGGCTACAACTCGAAAAAAGGGGACAAAAGGCTACAACTCGAAAAAAGGGGACAAAAGGCTACAACTCAGTAAAATTGGGAAGAAGCGCCGCAAATTTAAAAAATGAACCGTAAAGTTTCACCAAACAACCTATATCAGCCTGGAATCGCCTCACGAGTTCAAAAAAACATTACTTCTGAGTTCTGATCAATAAAAAATTGAGTTTGGGAATACCTAATAATAACCTTTTTGTTTAAAAGAAAGTTGTTGAACATAGTTTTGTTAGCTGGGGCCTACCGCATAACTCTGAAACTCTGGTATGCATACATTTTTATGCATCCAGAGTAACTTTCGAGTGATTTATGTCTCAGATATGTGGGTGTGCGCATCTACACTCCAAGCCCCCTGCGCCTCCGAAGAGGGCGCAGGGGGCTTGAGAGTTAGAGATGCGCGCACTCACTTACCTTAGACATAATTCCGAGCAAGACTAATGATCAAAAATGCATTCAGAGGGTTTGTTTTTGCCAAGTCTCATGTTGAAAAACATGGTTAAACAGCTAAAAAGTCGAAATTTTCGCTTTTTTCATAATTTTACTGAGTTGTAGCCTTTTGTCCCTTTCTTTCGAGTTGTAGCCTTTTCCCCTTTTTTCGAGTTGTAGCCTTTTGGCCTGTTAAAGCCTTTCGGCCGTTGTAGCCTTTCGCCCGTGTCCGATTCCCAGAATATCCGATTTGCGTGAGACAGTCTAACCTCGTTATAGTGCTACCTCACAATAAAGAACAATTTTTTTTCGGTCCCTTGGGTCGCACTATAGCGAGGTTTGACCATAGTAAAAAGTTATGACCTTTCAAAGTGTATAAAATTTCTTGAAACACCCTGTACTTCGAAAATACCATTTCCGACGCTTTTAGTTTCAGTGAGATGCTAGAGTTAAATCAAGCTAGGTTCTTCGCCGTTAAGATAATCAGAAAAAATTACATACACCGAAAACGGTACATGACAATATTTCGCCGACATTATTTCGCCGACATTATTTCGCCGACAGTTATTTCGCGCGACAAAATTTCGCCGCCATTATTTATTTTTACTAATTTCATTGATCACATGCCAGACATTTTTCAAGTGAATCCAACACAAAGTTTTACTGACTATAGTCATATAACAACAAATCAGAGGAGCAAATAACAACAAATAAGAGAAGCAAAGGCCACACTGTATTATATTATATTAACTATATTATATGTCCTGACTCAAAATCGCGATTTAACCACTTAAAATGATGTTTTACGTCCTAAAACATACAGAAAACATGTTTTTAGGTGGGGGCGACACTTTTTTAAGAAAAAATTATTTGACCAAAAATGACAAAAAATCGAAAAAGAGCTAAAAGTTTTAAGCCTACGCCTAAGCCTAAAGCCTAAGCCTCAAAAATTTTTCTTAAAAAAAGTGTCGCCCCCCACCTAAAAACACGTTTTCTGTATGTTTTAGGACGTAAAACATCTTTTTAAGTGGTTAAATCGCGATTTTGAGTTAGGACATATAATACAGTTTAGCCGAAGCAAATATTCATCAGAGAATTTTGGCTCGCAGGCTTTAATGTACCATATTTATTGTAATAGAACACCAGGGTGCTCTATTTTTCAACTTCCAAAAATTTTTTTGACTTTGTGTTAAAAATGCAATAAAACATGGTTTACCACCCTAGTTTTGGCTCTATTCTGTGCTCTATTAGAGACTGGTGCTCTATTAGAATAAATACGGTGAGTACCTTGAGCCATTCTGAAGTTGGAAGCGATCGCACCAAGATATTCGAAAGGAACGATGTTCTCCCAATTGTTCACTCCTTGTGTCACCAGTCGTTTTATTCGTTCGTCAGCAAGGAGGTACTTTCTTCTCTTCTTTGGAGGATTACTAACAAGGGCCATTTCGTTCTAGACACCGATAATTCCTCTTTGGACCAGCTAAAAACATTTCATAGACCCTAAACTTTCTCTTTATTTATTTTCAAACAATCAATGTGTTAAGATTTCTGATTGGAATACATGCCAATGCCACGATTTTTCGGCACTAAAATCTTCCAAATTGGAAAATATAGCTGAAGTAAAGGTACCTCATGAGAAAACTGCGCATCTGAGTCATAGCGCTCGGATAATTACTCTTTTTGCAGATGGTTGTAAAGATTCGCGCCGTAAAATCAGCCAAAAAAAAGGCGCGAATTAGAAAAAAACGACACTTAGAATATCGGCGAAATAATGGTTCGCGAAATAATGTCGCGCGAAATAATGTCTGCAAAATTTTGTCGCGGCGAAATATTGTCGGCGAAATATTGTCGGCGAAATAATGTCGGCGAAATAATTGTCGGCGAAATATTGTCCGGTACCGCCGAAAATAAACGGATAGGACTGATAACTGTTGTCAATATTATTATAAAATGCATCTGCTGCGCTTCATGATGTAGTTAATTACTGAATCGGTTATTACATCTCTCCCAAAGAAAACACGATTTGAAAATACGACATCAAGAGAACATTTCAATGGCAATAACGAAACCAACTCGAATTAACAGCTTCAATATTCTTTAATTTACAAATAAATCACACGTTTAATACAAATGGAATGCTAACGATAACTCAGCCCGAAGACTTATTTCTCTTGTGCATCTCGTCTTGAATTACCTGCGGCGACTTTCCTCTGGTCTCAGGCACAGCCTAAACGTTCATCACTGAAATAACAAAGCAATAAATGAACGAATAGTACCAATAAAGTGAAGACGAAGGCACTAGCAAGGATACTGGCGAAAATCAAAAAAGTGTATTGACCAATGAGGTTCTAAAAGACAGCGATTACATATATGTAAGATAATGAATACCAAAATACATTAAGCGGCAAGTAAACCAGACCCACGATAAAAGATGAAGTCCAGTTACACGTAGAGGCAAGCGAAGTAGCCTACACAGAATAATGTTTACGGAATTGGGAAACAGAACGATCAAGGCGATAAAAAATACCTTCCCCTGGCACTTGAATAGAAGACTAAAATTGTTAGATTACTAAAAGTACATTATCATATGTAGTATTCCTGCCTTCCGTGATGTAGAACCATGGAATCGTTCCTGAAAATTCCTTCTCTTGACAGTTCACCCAAGAAAAATTCACACACCAGGTCCCCAAGCCCAGCATAGTGTAAATGAAAGCACGCTACCAATCGAAACGTATGTCCAAATGATTGATTGTCCAATCCAGATAGTCTAAAAAGCAAGGACTAATGTTAGCAATAAGGCTCAGCGCAGAAACTTTAAACGTCAAGGACGCAGTCAGCAAAGAGAGTGAGAGAGCGCAACCAGCAAATCCAGTCAGCAGTCTAAACTTAAAATATAGATCAAGAGGTAAGCACATACAAACTAGTGTTGACATGCGTGCGAGAAAAATGGCGAGATTTCTCGCAATCTCGCCTCGCAAATTTCCAAAATCTCGCCTCGCAATCTCGCACGCGGGCTCTTTGAAAAATCGCAAGTCTCGCAAATACTTTTTTTATTTTGCGAGAAACTCGCAAAGAATTTTCCAACACTTGGTTGCACGGTTTCGACTGAAAACTAAAAAAAGATCATGTATATTTTTAACTGTAACTGACTTTTTTTAATTGATTTTTATGTCAAATTGCTCATAGATAACTCTTACAGGGATGGGACTACCACTGGCTGTAAACATATTTTTTATCCTTTAAATTACAAGTTTAGTGTCAAAATGATCCTCACACTATTAGCTATCCAATAAGACTATCAGCAGCGGATTCTACACCTATCAAAGCTTGTATCCAGGCTGAAATATGCCACATTTCGGAAAATCGATGATTTTTGCTGTTTTTACTTTGACTGGTTTCATTGAAATTTTCTGATTTTTTTCAACAAGTCAAAAAAACGTCACTGCCAAAATAATACCCAAATCCTGCCCCTCAATAGTAGTTTTTTGTTCCTTGGTCAAAACTTAGCTAGGTACCGTGTTTTCTCAAGTTATTTTTGGTGCGTAAAAATTCTATCTGGTTCTCCATGAAATTCTGACTCTAGAAAGTCACTAAACGCGTTGATAAATAAATAAAATCGGGGAAGGCTCAGGCTATTTAAAGCTAAGTGCGCATGATTTTGGCTATTTTCCTTTCGTTTTGGTGGTCATTCGCTCAAATCCCAAAATTAGGGCATTTGCTGACAGCATAGCAGTGCTGGAAATTATCGAAATCGATTGCTCGATAGTTTCGGTCCTAGGAGTCGGTAAACTTACTAAAAAAAATAGAGTGTACACTCAGTGAGAAATGAACCACTGTCCTTCTAAACGACGCGTATATGAAGTTCCCCCGCAAAATTAAAATAACTGCTGTGGCTTATGATAAGTAAATACCAAATAGTGGAAAAGGCAACAAAAGGAGAACCTTGTAGTGTAAAAGCGATAGTGAAGCGAGAATTTAAAAATCCTTTTTGTGAAAATTCGAGTGACTATGATTCAAGTATGAATCGCGCGAAATCGCGATTTTCTCGCATTTGAAAATTGCGAGATCTCGCAAACTCGCAAATCTTTGAAATCCCGCCTCGCGATCTCGCACGCCCCTCCCCCCCCAGTTGCCAACACTAATAAAAACTTACAGAGGACGCCTTCCACAGCTTTTGCAATCAACCTGTTTAGAAAAAAAACCGCAGAGATAAAAATTCAGATAAAAAAAATACATACCAAAAAAGCTGAGCCTATAGTAGCCAGCACTCTCACAAGTCCAAAACCAACCTAAATTACATATGTATAGTAAAAAGCTGACAACCATTCCCAAAAGTACAGATGTCCAGGCAGCTTCATTCCTATAAAAATTGAGTTTGCAATACCAAAATAAATAATAAAAAAAATCCTACAATTTAAGTCCCGCATCCGTAAAAAGCATTGTAGAATAGAAATTGATAACATTGACGCCAGAGAGCTGACGCACAACCACCAGGAAAAGCGCGATCATAAGTGGCCGACTCAACTCTGGACCGAACATTTTGCAGATGGTGATTTTTGGCTGGTTGGCGGCAGCAGCAGCTTCACTTTCCATCTTCTCGAGTTCATTAGCCACCTAAAACAGAAATTTATTAAAGTGGAGTCGTGAAAATAGCAGCACAAACATCGCTGTCCCCACGCAAACTTTGCAAATCTTTTTTGGCTAGCTCATTTTCACCCTTGATGACCAAGGTGAACTTTGGTGATTCCGGACAGAAAATTAAAATTGCGCTAAAAGAGGGAAAAATGGATTTAGATCGACGGATCATAGTTTAATCACCGACATTTGCGTTATACATGGCACAATTGAGCACACTGAAGACAAACATGAACAAACATGACAAACATAAATTTAAAGAATCTGGGAAAATACCAAATAAGTAAGGCCAAAGATTTTGTGTTCCTAAGACAGACGGTAATCCGAGTACCAGAGAGAATAGAATGGAAATTGCGATCGTTAACTGATGAACGGTACCTAAAAAGACAATAAGCCTCAGATAATAATCACTAGGGCAAGAAGTAAGATACCAAGTGTACCACGGTAGTTAACAGGAGCGATTTCTGCTGAAAGTGAAAATGTTTTTTTTTCAGTACAAGCTGTCAAATAAATTCTTACACAGATACAAAGGCACAAGATTCGAATTTATACCTGAGCAATTAAAAAATCGATAAAGAAAGTAAATTTGCAGTGATGAAAAAGCCCACCACAATTGACTCCAACGATAAACCGGCCAATAATTACCAGATAAAATACCCCAACGTACTTGGCACTGGCAGTGAGCTAAATGATAAAATTATAAATAAGGTGTGAGAGGAAATTACATTGCGAAAATAAATAGACACCGCAGTGGACACAAAAACAAGAATGTTGTTGTAGAGAAGAGTTTTTTCGGCCGAGACTGTCAGCTAGCCATCCCGTCACCAATCCACCGAATATTCCGCCAAAGGGATATATCGATACCAAGACAGACCTGAGAAGAAAATTATTCAGCCCACAAATTTAACATAAATTAAAAAAATGAAACCAGATAATGTTATTTGTACTGTCCGATATTTGACTGCCATGCATTTCGCAGAATGACTTTGCATACCACTTTTTGATTATCTTCAAAATTTATGGTATATGGACAGTTAGCGATACGGTCAGTTAGCGATGGCCAGTTAGCGATGGCCAGTTAGCGATGGTTTTTTTCAAAATTTTTGATATATTTTGCCATAAAAGTACTCTTTTTGTAGAAAGCAGTTTTTCTGGGGCCACCCAGTAGCTGAAATTTCCTCAGGAATCCGAATAAAAAACAGAATTTTAAAATAACGCGTGGTCGCTGAGATATGACCTAAAGTTGCGTGCTTGTCATTTTTAAATGATGACCATCCAACTTTAGGTCATATCTCAGCGACCACGCGTTATTTTAAAATCTGTTTTTCGATTCGGATTCCTGAGGAAATTTCAGCTACTGGGTGGCCCCAGGAAAAATGTTTTCCACAAAAAGAGTACTTTTATGGCAAAAAAATATCAAAAATTTTGAAAAAAGCATCGCTAACTGGCCATCGCTAACTGACCGTATCGCTAACTGGCCGGTCCCCAAATTTATATTTAGTAAGTGGAGTAAAACCAGGCATCAAAGATTTGTCCTTTATTTAAGGTCTCACATATTCTAAATCCTTAAGACTCGACATTAAGATCCTTATCTTTGGTGCTTAAAACTCCACAAGCACTGGAAAAAATGGAACCTTTTAACAAAATGAGCGTTATTTTAGAATCTTGAGACATTTACCCCGAACAGAACTCGAAAACTTACACCGGCTGGAGAATTCACTACTCCGAGATGATAGCCTAAATTAATACATCACAATTTGCAAAAATTTTTGATGAATCTCAGGATTATTTAGAAATAACAGTACCGTACTGGAATGAGCTGAGAGCAGCCGAAAAAACAGAGATGAGCAAAATCGCAGTTAGACGTCCCTAGAATGGAATATTACAATAAGCATAACAGTATTACAGTAAGCGTAATTATCGTGAAAACTACATTCAGAGGCTCTGCGCTAATGCCTTTATGATTTTCATCTCTTGAGGAGCAGCTTAAATCGTTATTCAATGGCTCAGTTTCTTCGCCTTGCGACGCGCTTGAATCCTTGGCATCAGATGGCTCAGAATCGATATCGACCTGGCTTTCTTGAAAAGCGTCGTGCGTTTCACCCATCTTGTCGGTTTTTCGCTTGAAATTAGACAAGTATAAGCAGGAGGAAGTTAAAAATTCAGATTATAAAGTTTTCCCTTTAAAGGGGCATGTCCGGGGCGGCCTCCAGTAAATTCATCCTCCGGTAAATTCATCCTCCGGTAAATTCATCCTCCGGTAAATTCATCCTCCGGTAAATTCATCCTCCGGTAAATTCATCCTCCGGTAAATTCATCCTCCGGTAAATTCATCCTCCGGTAAATTCATCCTCCGGTAAATTCATCCTCCGGTAAATTCATCCTCCGGTAAATTCATCCTCCGGTAAATTCATCCTCCGGTAAATTCATCCTCCGGTAAATCATCATCTAATTTTGTCTTGACAGGAATATCTTTAATTATCCCCTTTTAAAAAAATTCAATACTGTCTTTTAGCGTAAATCCACTTTTTCTGGCGCAAATTTTGGTATAAACCACTAGGCTTGGCACCGGGACGGGAATCCCGGTATCCCGGTCCCGGGGATTTTGAAAATCCCGGTCCCGTTTCCCGTTTTACCAAAGTACAAAATCCGGCAACCAGACAATTCTAATATTTTTAGAATTTGTCGCGCGACATTTTCTAATATTTTTCGGTAAATTCGGGACAAAACAACCGAATTTACCGAAAAATATTAGAAAATGTCGCGCGACAAATTCTAAAAATATTAGAAAATGTCTGGTTGCCACAAAATCCCGTTTCCCGTTTTAGCATTTCTAAAAATCCCGGAAAAATCCCGGGATCAAGCAATCGCGAATAGTCTTGAACTGAAAAGATTTTGGCTCTATACGATAAGTCGGTGTTTTTTGCCTTGGTCCCCCTTGTTGTTTTTATTTTTGCTATCGTCCCTGTTTGTTTTCAGTATTTCATGCCACCTTTGTTTTATTAATTTCTTAGGCATATATATTTCAGCTCTATTGTTTACAGAGAAATGCCGCTTAAATTGTTGATCCACGATTTATGTTTAGGTTATTGAATAAAAAAATGTTGCATGGAAATTGAAGCTTAAAAATGTCCAACAATATTATTAAAAATCAGAACATACCTGGGGGGACCAAGGCAAAAAACGCCGACTTATCGTTAGTTTTTTGTTCTTTTATCCGTTATCGCCATCGGCCACAATATCCACGAGCCACAATATCCCTGGAGTCACAATATCCCCGGCAAATTTGAATCAAATTTAAAATTTATTTTCAGCGTCCAGATCCACATCCAGAACCTGAAATTTCGAATTAAGCCAAAAGTAAATAAAGACTATTGTTTCCTATATAGAATCATGTCCTGAGTACAGTTTGATAATACCAAAATAATAAAAAATTCAGCTACCAAAACCGCAGTACCGGAGTTTTCACCGTATATTTTCTTAAAAGCCATCATTGTACTCTAAAAGGCCAAGGATTCGCCCAAAAAATTATATAGCTATATAGTCTTAAAAAATATACTTCTCAATTCTAATATTTGTATATGAACCGACTGCAGTTTTGCGGCACTTCCCACGTAGCAACAGAACCAAGTGGTCGTCCAATTGGAGTAATAAAAAATTTCCGTTGTTCGAGTTCCAAAACCTATTTTCTGCACTAATTATAGCATTCTAAAGATCGTTTGACAGTAGTGAAACTACGTTTTTAAGCTATCTAAAAAATCCCGTTTCCCGGCGGGATTCCCGGTATTTTTCAAAATCCCGGTCCCGTTTTCAAAAAATTTTAAAATCCCATCCGGTTTCCCGTTTTCACTCAAAATGCCAAGCCTATAAACCACTTACTATTTTGGTTACTATTTTTCAACCCTCCATAAGGAGGGTTACTATTAGAGAGTGGGTTTGTGACTTTGTGACGAAGAAATTGACTTTTTTTAGCCTTGGGGGACCAAGGCAAATGACCTTATCTCCTATGTACAGTCGACGCTCTCTATAACGACTCTCAAGGGACCGGCTAAACCGAGTCGTTATAGAGAGCGTCGTTATAAACAGCGTCGTTATAAAGAGCACCATTTTTCAACTGTGCATCAGCCAGTCGTTATATAGAGCGGCATCTTTGGTAACGAACATTCAAATAAAATTGTATCAAAGTAAACATATATTCCGAAAAACGAACAACAATAACATAATTCAAGAGAATGTTGGGTACGCGACGTTTCTCTGTAAAGAACGGTTTTGTAGAAGCTAAAAAGACTTCAATTTATTTTAATCTGCGCTTAATTTTTCACATTTTCGTGTAATTCAAAGTTTAATATGTACTACCCCACTCTGATCTGTGTACTAATTTTTTGGTAGTAATACTTCCGTACTACCATCTGAATACCCTATTATTTCAGAATTAGTTCTATCCGTCATTTAAACTTGAGTCTACAATATTTTCCTTCACGCTACAGATCCTAGCCATTCCTTACAGGAAACGGCTTACATGAAAACGGCTTTACAGTGAAACGGTTTTACAGGAAAACGTCCGTGTCATTGTCCTGTTTCATGTTCTGCAAGCGTTGATGCGTCTAGATCGTTTCGCCAATGAAACTTTCGCCAATAAGATCTTTTCGCCAATGAAATCACTTCGCCAATGGTATGTTTTTGCCAATAGCTTATTTTCTCAAGTACTATTAGTTCATTGGCAAGCTTATTACCTTTCATTTTGTAGCTCAATTCACTGGCTACAAAATCAGTGATGATTTGCCTGATAAAAAATAAGAGTACTCGAGAAAAGAAGCTATTGGCAAGAACATATTATTGGTAAAAATCTCATTTGCGAAAGTTTCGTTGGCGGAACGATTACGATTGTGATCGGCTAAAAAGTCGCCGAATTTGTAAATATTTGATAACAGAAGTTGAAACACAAAATGTGACCGATTTCTTTAAAATCAGCAAAAGATGATTGCGAAAAATGGTTATTCAACAATAATTTTCATTTCCTGTGAGACAGAATTTCATTCAAATTGAATTTTATGCAAAGTTTCCCAAAATCGTTATATAGAGCTGCTCTTTAACAGCTGGGACGGCCAGACTGAGTCGTTATAGAGAGCGGATCGTTATAGAGAGCGTCGTTATAAAGAGCGCCGTTTCTGCTTAATTTGTTTGAAACCAACCGATTTTTTTTCTCGAGTCGTTATAAAGAGCGTCGTTATAGAGAGCGTCGACTGTAGTATTAAAGATGTTCTGTTTGTCTTTCCACTTTTGATGTTTTGAGCTTTTTGATATGTTTTTGTTTGCTTTTTTGGTCATTTTTTTTCAAATTGAAGATTGGAATCTCAGGAGTAGAATAGATGTTTTGGATTTTGGTTTTGAGATTTTTTTCGGTTTCAATTTTGGTTTTTAGTGAGCTAATTGTCGTTTTTTCTTCGTTCTGGAGTCAAAATCTTGGAGCTAAATGTGTTAAATCAAAATGTCGTGTGATAAATTTTGCAGCGCTGAATCTCAGTTTTCTTTTAAAAAAAAGGTCAGCTAGAAATGACGACTGGAAATAGAGGATTTGTATTCGAATATGGAGGTGTTCATTCGGAGGAAATTTGAATTTGTATCTTATTTTGATTCAAATGTTTTTTGTTTTTGTCTCAAGAGGAAAGTTGTTTATTTATAATTTACGAGCTGTTTTTATTTGTGTTTAATTATTTTTTGTCTAGAGGTATGTCAGAAAGCAAGTTTCATAAATGAATTTGGTTTTGGAGAAGATGACCGCTCAGGATATGTACCTACCCTGGTATGAGTGTTTTGATTAGTGAAATTGAATTGTCCGGTAGAGAATCGTCCATGTACCGAATTACTAGTCATGATTCTTTTAATTGTGTTAAATTCTGGGTGATTTTGATGGTTGGATAAATAGGAAGATAAATTAATGTAAACATGAATATCCTAAGGGCATGAAATGTCCGGGGCGTGATTTTCCCAGGAGTGAATTGTCACGGATTCTGTGAATACGGTACAGGGACAATTCACGCTCCTAGATAATTTTCGGCGATAAATTGATATCCTGGTGAATTGATGTCTGGTTAACACGAGAATTCCTGACTGTAACGTTTTACTACCTGGAGGTTTCCAGACCTCCTGAGCACGATGATCGCAAAATCGGATCTCTACGCTAGAGTGCAATGCCCACAAAAGGCCCAATTCTCACAGCGACTCTTTGAAAATGGTTGCTTTTTTTTCAGCCTGGTGAACAGTGAATAACTTTAGCTCAGCGTTTTCTTTTATGCTGATAAGAATGCCTTTTGTCTGGGTTTTCTAATAATGTATCATTTGCCTATATTCGAATAAGTTTTATGGGTAAAAATTAAAATAATCAAATAAGGCAGTTAAAAAAAATTTACAATTTCACTGAAAGAATGGGAAATTTTTGTACTCTGGCCGTTTATCTGCTTGATGCCTGGTCAATACTTGTAGAAGAATTCAAGAGCTACAAGATAGGCGAAAAATCAGCACAAAAGTTGAACAAAGTCACTCCGAAATTACAGGATAAGAGGTAGAACCAGCTATTTCCCTGATATCGGAATTTGATGGAGTACTCTGTTTAGTTTATACCTGTTAACTTTCAATGGAAATATTTTTGCTGACAATATACCAAAATGCTCAGCGTGAAAAATGCAATAAAACTGTTGCAGAGACTGGGGCACAACTCTCAAAAAGCCAATATCACAAAATTCAAGCCAAAACAATTTGGCCTCATACCATACCAAAACCAGAGGCTTTTGCACGAAAATTCAGGTGGTTATGGCTTGGTTTCATAATTTTCTTTAAATTTTGCAGGAAATTTTCAGAAAATAAAAAAATCACGTGATAGAGCATGAAAAACTGCATTAGGTACAAGTGTTATATCACAGGTGAGACCGTATTTTCCCTCTTTTTGAGAGGGTTGAAGAAGTGTGGTGGCAGCATGGTCATGGATGGAGATATCTGGTTTTATTTTACTGGGTTGGAAATCAATATCGATGTAAACTGTAATAGACTGTCGATGCCTTTACGTCAATTGTAGAATTTTTGTATATTATACCACAAGTTGCATAATAATAACTTACAGTTATTGCGTTACACTAGTAAAAAAAGATAAATAAATTCGCGTTAGTTTCCCTGTTATGTTTCTTCTGTAAATGTTTACATGAAAAAGAAAAAGTCGTGCAAATTCCGCATTCACTCTTATAGCAGCAAATATAGAAATATGAACAAAAGATTTCATTAAATAGAAAATAAAACTTCGCAGAAACGTTGCTGGGAGAGTGAATGGTAATATGGGAAATTCTACAGTTATAATTGAGCTTATGAACAAAAAACAATGAAAGATTATTTTGTGAACAAATATAAATTTTTATTAAGAAATTTAGCCAATAATTGTTTTGTGAATGTATTGTTTAATACCAAAACTCGTCATGAGATACGGCTGCCCATTTTGAGACCAAATGACGCTCGATATAAGATACACCTGGTCCGGTCCCGAGGTGTATCTTACATCGAAACTTGACTGTAATGCCAGAATCCTATTAGATAAATAAAGCGCTATGTCCGTGTGTATGTCACGTTTTTTATGAAGCCTGTATTTTATCTATATTAGTTAAAGTATAGTCAAAGTATTTAAGTATTTTAATTACGAGTGATAAAAATGTCAGGATAGTAGTTGAAAATATTAAAAGAGGTAGATAAGTCAGAAAAATAATTAGACAATAAATTAAAAACGCAGCGGACCCGACAGGGGACGCCACGTACTCGTGAAAAAATAGTTTTTAAAGGATCAATGAGCCTCAGGGTGGTAGGACAACCACCTGGTACCTGCCCTGAACGACTATTCACTTATAAAAATACAAAATTTTGGATTTAGCCTAAAAGGACCATACTTGTTGATGCAAATGAGAATTTGACAAATTCAAATTCGCGTGGGACATTTCTCTTTCGTCTCTCACTGTACTCTTTTGAGTCGCTCGAAATAACTCCAAAGAGTATAGTGCGAGACGAAAGAGAAGTGTCCCGTGCGCATTTGAATTTGAACTCAGCCTGATACTTTTAATTTATTTTATTACACGCTCGAATCAGAATTAGTCTTTTTCGATATAACATCACTCCCGGGACCGGCCAATGGCAATTTATCAAGAGTGGTGTTATATCTAGAGTAGACTGTATATAAAATATGCACGATTCATCTTTTACTGGCATTAGTGTATGGTGGTAAATCGCGTTGTTCTGATGATACTTTCTCCATTTGACCTCCTGTTCCTGCTCGAGTGGCTGTTTGAGTTCCTCTTCAATGCCTCCAACACACTTGTAAGTGCTATTATTTTTCAGCATAGTGACTGCGTCCCACCTCAAAGAGGCTTATTTTATACATTTGCCTTCTCCTATTCAATCAACTCACATAGTGTCAGGCAGTGGCATATCCCTGGTCTCTGGCAAGAAATAGATTAGCACTCCAGCAAACAATGAGAAGATGCAGAATATGGCCATGGGCACTGTGGGTAAGGTGACATCCGACAGGATCGCAACGTAGCCAGACGCACCAGCGCCAATTCTGGCCACCTGGAGAACAAAACAATGACCAATTTAATACATGTGCGATGATTAAAAAATACCATGGAACAAGTACCAACTGCAGAATTACGAATAACTAAATCGAGAAGATCAGATTTTCGTTCATTTTCTAGAAAGTCGAGAATATTCTCGGCAGAATCCTTTTTGGCTAGCTTTAGGAAATATCGATAAAAATACCTGTAGGATATAGCTCTGAGGTGAATATGTAGAGAATATTGAAAGCACCTTGGATACAAGCTTTTCCAGCCAGCATAAATATCAAAGAGAACTAAAATAGAACTTAAAGGGCCATTGCCGTCCCCGACAACGGTTGTCCCCCGCCAATTCAAATTTTTTCTGAATCATTGAAATTCTGTACAAATTTTCAACTTGGTTTCTAACAAAACTATACCTAAAATTAAATTCTAGGCCTTGTTTTGTTAAAAAGTTGAAAAATCAGTACAGCAGTTGAATGATCAGGCACGAAAATTTGAATTGGCGGGGACAGTTCAAAACAGGTGGCAATGTTCCTTTAAAGGAGGGTGAAAGCTGTTAAGGAGATAGTCTTGACACGAAAGGATTTATCCAAGTTTTTTGTTTTTTAAATATCTGTTTTGAGCCATACAGTCGAGTCCCGCTAACCCGGCACCCCAAAAGTTCGTTCCCGCCTTGGGTCCGACACTTTTTTTAACCCAATTTTCGAAGTATTTTTTCAATTGTGTTTTTACAGTCTGATAGCAAATATCGTGAGAATTCCGATTTTGCCGATCGTTTTTCAAAAAACCTAATATTTTGGCTCTAAAAGACCAAAACCCGCTAACCCGGCACCATATTTTTAAAAAGGGTGCCGGGTTAGCGGGTTTTGGTCTTTTAGAGCCAAAAATATTAGGTTTTTGAAAAACGATCGCAAAATCGGATCCTGACGATATTTGCTATCAGACTGTAAAAACACAATTGAAAAAATACTTCGAAAATTGGGTTAAAAAAGTGTCGGACCAAGGCGGGAACGAACTTTTTGGGGTGCCGGGTTAGCGGGACTCGACTGTATTAAAAAAAATCGGTAATGCAATATTAGACAAATTTGTGCAAAATTCAAAGTTGGATTAGCAAGATCAATATAAGAATTTTAAAATTCCTTCAAAAAATGTCCAAAACTCGAAATGTAATGGCGCTACCCAGGTTCCTAAATTAGAAGTATAATAAAGTACTGTTTCAAAAAAGTCAAAGTTTATAAAAATGGTTTCGCCAAAAACAGGTATAAAGAAAGACCGTTTCTGAAAAGAATGTGTTTAAGCAATATACATTTTAGAAACACACATTTGACAAAGAAAGTGCTTCAGAAAAATTACTGACCTTTCTAAAATATCGATTTCTTGTTATTTTGTGACGGTTTATAATTTTAGATAGCCATGGATGGTATTAGGGTTACAGTCCACTCCCGATTTAGTGTACACCTGGTTTCAATCATTTTGGCCGGCGGTTAATAAAAATGACTACAATGAACCTCGATTCAGTGTACACCTGGAGCCGGTCCCAGGGTGTAAACTAAATCGGGAGTTGACTGTATGTGTAATTAGTGGGTCGCAATGAGTGCATCGGTAATTAGTGTGCCAGCAAGAGCCTGTCTAGGCAGTAGGTCTTTCGGTCCCAATTATTTGGTCCTCGTCATTCGGTCCCCTTGTCATTTGGGAATGGAATTGGGTTTGCTGGATCCACCTGGATGGCCTGAAAAATCAAAATTCAGTTCAAATTCATAACAAACCCTTTTTGTGACTTAAAATCGTGTAAGGAGTTCTGCTTGTTTGTATCAAGCTCAGTTTTACTGAATAATCCACGCAATAACTAAACCAAGTGGTCGTCCACTGGGATCAAATTTTTTTACGTTTTTGGGTTCCGAATTACAGCTAATTACAGACGCAGTCATTAGGACGCAGACAACAGGTTTTGGAACCCGAAAAAGTAAAAAAATTTGCTCTAAGGCCTGGTACCAATGAGTGCGGATTTTTTCATACCCCTCACTCGTAATTTTTTTAAATTTTAAAAAATATTCTGTTGCTGCCACCTGTAGCTTAGATTCAGAGCTACCAGATGAGATATTGATAAAGTAGATCTCGGTTTAAAAAGTTTGTTAAAAATAAGTGGATCCGCACTCTGGATCCGCACTCTGGAGCCGCACTCGGATCGAGTGCGGATCCAGAGTGCGGATCCACTCATTTTATCCAAAATTTTGAATCACATGTAGCTAATAAATAACTTATCTGGTAGCCCTGGATCTTAGCTAGAAAATAGCACCAACAGAATAATTTTTGAAAATTTAAATAAAAAGTTACGTCCGTTTCCGAGTGAGGAGGTATGAAAAAATCCGCACTCATTGGGTACCAGGCCTAAGTCTGCTTTCACCCTCATTCACACATTGTTGACATATTTTAGAGTGGGCTGGTCTTGGACATGAAGCGACCAATCCCTTTGCCGGTACTACAACATATTTTTCAAGCTTAACCTTAGAACTTTTCAAGCTGTACTCAAGTTGTCCAGCTGGACATCCACCCAGAAAATAGAGGACTACCTTAGTTTCGAAGGTGCAATTAAATCAAAAAAAAGTTGTGCTCGTTACAAATCGTTTTAACACCGGCTTTCAATGAAGAGCAAAATTGTTTGCCTATTCAGAATAATCCACAAAAAAAAAGCCGACCACCTTGCAGGGGGTAGCTACCCACGGTATTAAGATTACAGCTGGTTAAAACAGCATTTTGTCTTAACAAACCATGTTCAGGATACGATTCTGGATAGGGTAAACTGATTTTAAATTACTTTCAGCTTAATCCAAAATTTCGGATTCTGGAGTTTGATTTAAAATTTGTTTTTTGAAAACTCTGACTTGAAGAAACTATTTGTTTAGCGAAACATTTGTTTGCAAAATCTTTATTGTCGAATATGATCTTTCTTTAAACCTGTTTTTGGCGAAACAATTTTTTTATAAACCTTGACTTTTTTGAAACAGTACTTTTTTATAACTTCGAATTTAAGAACCTGGGTAGCGCCAATGTAATAGCAAACGAATTAACCCTTTTTGATGGATTTTTCAACTTCTTCATTTCCGCTTTAAGGCCATTTTTAAGGAATTTAGAAATTCTGATATCGATCATGCTTATTCAACTTTACATTGGGAACAAGTTTGGCTTATAAAGCAACACAATGTTGTCGACAAAAAACGGCTAAAAATCATATTTAAAAACACAAAACTTCGATTAATCCTTTCTTGTCGAGACTATCTCCTTAACAGCTTTCACCCCTGCCTTCAAGGGGGGGGGGTGGAAACTACTTATGCCTCGTGTACGCAGATCAAGTCAAAGTCAAGGTCAAAGTTTTCTGTGTGTACGCACAGAAAGTTGACTTGCAAGTCAACCTGCAAGTCAACTTGGACTTTGACTTCGGCTTTGACCTTGACTTTGACTTGCTCTGCGTACACGAGGAATTAGGTTTGAAAAAGTGGCTTCCATGGCGCAGTGCGTAAGTGCTCGCGTTTTTTGGCCCAAAATGGTTTTTTTTTGGTGTTGCAGGTTCAATCCCACGTAGTGGCACACTTTTTAATTGGCTTGTTTGGCCAGTTTAGAGGTAATTTGGGTCGCTGATCCCGAATCTGGCGTCAAAAAAGTCTAATTACCTCTAAACTGGCCAACAAGCCAAAAAAATAGTGTGCCACTACGTGGGATCGAACCTGCAACACCAAAAAAAAATACCATTTTGGGCCAAAAAACGCGAGCACTTACGCACTGCGCCATGGAAGCCACTTTTTTAAACCTAATTGGTTTTCCCCTTCCCCTTTAATAGTATATAAGTTTTGGCTGTATGAGAAATGTACCACCAAAAGTGAGAATTTGGCCGCCTTTTTAATTTTTTTGGCCGCCTTTTTTAAATTCATAATAAAAAAATAGAATTTGCCGCCTTTTTTAAAAAATTGGCCGCCTTTTTTTCTTGTCAATTCCTGTTTTTCAAATTTTAACTCTAATTTGATGGTAACTTTGCTCTTAATGATGGCAAAAATGAAAGCCCAGAATCTGGGCTGCGTATTGGTATGAAAAATCGTGAACTTATAGGAAAAAATTAGAAAATGTAATCAAAAACACCTAGATGGTTATTTCGGCCTCTACCTGCTAAATGGTTTTTGTGTAATTTTTTAAATTTTACTTTACAAGTTGACACTTTTTTCAAATTAGTGAGTAGCCAAAGTTCTGGGCTTTCGTATTTGCTATTATAGAAAAGATAGTACCAACTTGTAAAAGCTGTAATTCAAAAAACGTTCAAATTACACAAAAACCATTTAACAGATAGAGGCCGAAATATCCTCTGGGTGTTTTTGATTATATTTTCTAACTTTTTCCTATAAGTTCACCCTTTTTTATACCAGTACGTAGCCCAGATTCTGCGCTTTCATTTTTGCTATCATAAAGAGCAAAATTACCATCAAATTGAAGCTAAAATTTGAAAAACAGGAATTGACAAGAAAAAAGGCGGCCAATTTTTTAAAAAAGGCGGCCAAATTCTATTTTTAATTTGAAATTCAAAAAAGGCGGCCAAAAAATAAAAAAGGCGGCCAAATTCTCACATTTGGTGGTACATTTCTATTTGAGTCATAAGTTTTTGAGTCACAGTCGACTTACAGTCATTTCCTCGGACAGCGCAAATAACATGGCTGTGAAAATCAGACTTCCTGCACTGATCAAGGTGATCACTTGCGAGCTGAACTTAAAAATATTGTAACAAACGGGGTCGTTTTTTAAACAAAAGATTTACCGTTTTCGCCCAAACTGAAGCAGAAAACACAACCCATCAAAGTAGGCAATTCAATAGCTCCGGCTATGGCATTGTTTAAGAAAAAGTTACCCACAAACATGGACCTGCTGGGGATGACTAAAATCTACTTGAATGTAATTTTTGTAGCGAGTACCACCCCTCCCCCATCCTATAAAATGCCGTTTTAAAATGCCGTTAAAATGCCCCACGGGGAGTGATCAGATCGAGGAGATAACATCATATTCGTGTTTCTCGACTTCTCGAAATTATTCAAATTTTGACTAAAAAACCATGATACCCCCCTGTGAATCGAAATTTTTTTACAGAATTAAAAAACAGCCGGCTTTCTCATTAAATCGGGGTCGAGAAACACGAGTATGGTGTTATCTCCTCGATCTGATCACTCCCCGTGGGGGGGATTCTATACTGCAACCAAAGCTTCCTCGCCTTTGATGGTTTTATCTCAAAACATAAAAATATTTGTCATTGTTTCTATCTTTATACGGTACTTTACAAGCTCGAAATCTTTGAGTACTGACCCGGGCACCTGACTGGTTAATCTCGAGCAACCGTTCCCAGAATGTTTTTTAAAGAAAATATTGTATTTGAAGTCACACCTGGTCAGACAAGGCAATGACACAACCGTAATATACCAAAGCAGTGGCAATCCAGACAATAAAGATTATAATGTTGCGAAAAGCCATGTCTTTCGATTTGAATGAGTGAAGAAAATGGGTTGTGTTTTTTCGCTTCACCCACTTTTGCATCTCTGCGTGCGCACCTGAAAATAAAATTGAGTTGCAAAACACTTTCGGTTTAATTATGGAGAATATAACATGTACGAGGTTTTACCCAAGCCAACGCGCACTTGAATTCTTGAGAAATCAGCTTTTTTGAACTTATCTACTTCAAATAGGATGAGAAAAGGCAGAAGCAGCAGTCTTTTTCCTGCCTTGAACTTTTTCCTAATCTAATGAGAGTTTTCTGCCTTATCTTTAAAAGTATAGCAAGGTCATAAATGTCAGATTGAACGCGAAACATTGTTGTTAAACGTTGACGAAACTTGTTGATCGAGGGTCTTGACTTTTGAAACGCAGAGGGATGCCTTGTTTGAGCGGCACGTGGGCAATTACTCGACCGGTCAGGATACGTCTGGGCATTTTGGAAAAAAGTGCCTCTGACCTCATATTTGGGCGTGAAAAAACGCATAGTCGAGAATCGGGTTGAGCAGAATTACTTGTGATATCCTCGCATTTATCGAAAAAAAAACTAACCAATTCAAGGTCGGAAGGAAGACTACTTTGTTAAAATGGCAGGCTTTCCGAATAATTTTTCCGCCTCATCCACTTTGTTCATCACAATCAACCATCGTGGACTTTCCGGCAAATAATGGATCAGAAAGAGTGCGAACAGATGTAGCACTGATGTAACCATCTAGAAATTGTATTAATTAATTTCCGTATCTCTGAGATACCAAAGAAGCAAAAGCTGGCAGCGAAAGATTGCGTAAAATCAAATTGCGCTAATGTAAACTGTGCTAAAATCAACTTACCGAGTTTCGTCTTAACACTGAAAAGCCGTTTGTGCTAATAGGAGCGTTTTGTTCAGAATTTCGCGCTGAACAAGATAGGCGCAAGAAAGTTCCGAAAAAAGTTCTTTGTTGCAACTTTTTTTAAAAATCTATCGATGGACATTCTCAATTTTAGTTGTTTTAGTTATTTAAGTGTAATTTATTATCCGAAAACAACTTTACGTAGCTAAAGAGCATACCTGGTGCAGAATTCAACAGGCTTTCAAATAAATACAAACTTAGTCGGGTAAATTACCGTATTGCATGCAAAATATTACCATTTTTTTAAAAATCCCATGAAATACAGATTTTAGATCCTTCGTATAAACACTGAAAATCATTGGTATCACCGTTCATATTTCAGTCCTTTCACTGCATCAGAAAGCGCAGATTTTGCGCATCATTTTCATACCAACGAAGGCAGCAAATTATAGAACAAAGAGGTACCAGAATCATCAAATTGGTTGGTGACCAGGCTTTTTTCGGGTTTATTCAAATTCGCGCCTTTCTTGGCGTTCTGTATTTTAGGTTTTCTCGAGAAAAAAAATTCTTTTTTTGAAATTTGGGCAGTTAATGTTAAGAAGAGCACGAACATGCGTTTGCAACTGTAAAAAACACTCAAATAACTAAAAACAACTAAAATTGAGAATGTCCATCGATGGATTTCTAAAAAAAGTTGCAAAAAAGAACTTTTTTTTGGAACTTTCTTGCGTCTATCTTCTTCAGCGCGAAATTCCGAAAGCACCATTCATACTCCCGCGGTCACGGGTCATCATTTGACCCGCCACTTTTGCACCGTTAGCCTGACCCGCGGGTCACTTTTTCAGAGTCACGGTGCAAACTTGCGGGTCAAAAGTTGCGGGTCATAACTGGGGATCTTTTCATGAGCTTGACCGCGGGTCATAGACACGCGGGTCAAAGGAAATATACAGCAACCGTCAATAAAAAGGATGAAAAAACTTTATCGAACAAATAACCATAAACATTAACACACTTCAAAGACTAATCATGCAAGCTAGATTGAAACTCATCAAAGCTCATTTCAGTGACAGACTTCTTTTGCTTAGTGCTGAAGGACTCTCGAGATCAATCTGGTGTCATATCCAACATTTGCTCCTCCCACTTGCTGATGAACTCACGAAGCTCTTCTGAATTAATATGGTGAATTTTTATTTTTGAAGAGGAGGACAACTTTTGCACTTTAGAAGCGTTTTCTTGTCACCGCCATCTTCCACTTGATTCAACAGTTCAGCTACTTCAACAGATAAAGGAGGCATCTTTTTTTTGTTTTCGAGAGCTTGCATAAGGCGTTCAAATTCCGGATCTAACTTAGACTTCTTATTGGCAGGAGACCTCGAAATCGTTTGCTTGTTTGGTGGCAGTGACGTAACATTTGTCGCCCGAATCCTAAACTTTAAGTAGTCAATAAAATTGTATTAAATTACTAGCTTTTACTGGTGGTCTGAGAATGTATTGATAGAACGGAGAAAGGCAGTGGCTTCCCAAAATTTCCAATCCGGCTCCACATCTTCAGCTCCATCTCCAGATTTTCCTTCTATTCGGCGACGCGTCGATCTGTGCGTTGATAAAATATTCTCCCACGTTTCTTTAGAAGAGGAACTCAATTTGAAACAACATCAGAATATGTCTACAATAATTTTGTTTCATACCTCCGAATTGCATGCTTGCATAGGTATCCTGGAAAGATTTATTGATTCCCAGCCACTCGGTTTGTTTCTTGCTCAGGCTAGGGTAGTCAGCGTTAGTCGGATCCCACAGAACAGGCTTCTGCTCCACCAGCTCGATCAGAAATTCTTTGTGGTCGTCCATGACCTCGTGGTTTTGCGTAATTTTCTGTTTGACCATCTTCTATCTTAATAACCAAAATAATATAAGTTTTTCATCAATCCAAACACACATACACATTAATGGGGCCTACAAATAATTTGTTTTATTTTCACAAAAAATGAACACGAATAACACGAGAATCAAAATGATGCAAAAACATTGCCCCGCGACCTAGTGACCCGCGGGTCAAAAACGGGTGCACCGCGACTTTGACCCGCAACTAAAAAGTTTGACCCTCAGGTCAAAAATCTGGCTTGATAAAATTGACCCGCCACTTTTGCACCGTGACCTGTGACCCGCGACTCCAAAAATGTGACCCGCGGGTCATTTCAAATTTATAAGTAAATTTTGACCCGTGACCCGCGGGAGTATGAATGGTGCTGAACAAAACGCTCCCATTAGCACAAACCGGCTTTTAAGTGTTAAAAACCATAATGTTAGTGTGCTAGAGATAAATTAGGACGAAAGTGAAAATAGCATCACGGTTTTGATACAAAAATTTGCGGTCTAACATTAATCCTAGCACTCTTAAGCCTTATCAGGCGATTTGAACTTTGCGAAATGTGAATTTGCGCAATTTGATTTTGCGCAATCTTTCGCTGCCCGCCAAATCTCACCTGAATGGAGACCCAAGACTTCAAGGTGTAAGCAACCAGAGCTAAAAAAGCATATCCACAAGCCCAAGGAGCTTGCAGAAGACTTCCCACAATTGACCTGTATTGCATTCCAGTGATTTCCTTGAAATTCCAGCTTTACATTATAAAAGTGGAGAATAGATGGCATATAAACCATGCAAAAGACATATGCCGCTAGATCAGCGGCTTCATTGCACACTGCTAACAAGAACCGCACAATTAGAAATACTTCGAATTCTCGGCTGAACGGCAGCAAAAAACCAAAAATAGTGGACAGAATACTAAAACCTGAAAAAACGGAGATATTCAACCGTAATTAAATGGTCGAAAATTGTGAAATACCATAAATAGCCGGTTTTCTTCCATATCTGTAAATAGATATCACAATTCACTAATGCTTTACTGGTTTACGCTACTTGGCTGCAAAACCAGTACTACAAATAAAAGGTCAAATTTTTTATGTTAACACTTTGACTCCCGTGCGTGACTTTTGGGACTCCTGGCTCAGAATTTCATGCTGAACACGATGATGCTTTGGTATGAAAAATATCCACAAAAAAGTTCGGTTATAGCCTTCGGAATATTTGAAGTTTTAAAATTCTTGTCTTGACACGAAAGTACGAAAATTGGTTAAGCTTTCAATTTTTTTGAAACATTTTTATGATCTGTTAAAGGAGCATAGCCGTCGCCGACAACGAGAATTTCAAATGTTTGAATTCTCGCGGGACAGTTCTCTTTCGTCTCGTACTGTACTCTTTTGACTTGTTTCGAATGACTCAAAAGAGTACAATGAGAGACGAAAGAGAACTGCCCAGCGCGAATTCAAACATTTGAAATTTTGGAGCTTGTCCACAATGTGCGCCCAAAAATCTGCCTTGGTCCCCCTTGTTGTTTTGAAGGTGAATATGTTCAAGGTGATCATTTAACCCTAATCACCATGATCACAACATTATTATAACTCTAATGACAAGGGGGACCAAGGCATTTTTCAAGAAAAAAGAACAGGGGGACCAAGGCAGATTTTTGGGGCGCACATTGTGGACAAGCTCCAAATTTTCGTTGTCGGCGACGGCTATGGTCCTTTAAAGGCATCTTTTAGATAAAAGGCTGAACTATATTCTGCGTAGTTATTTGCCCAGGTGTTATATAAATGTACGCGCTAGGAAACCCCAAACATTATAATGTCAGCCTCTGACAAGTACTCATCTCCAAAAGACTATAACTTTCTTCAATCCAAACAGACTAAGGAAAAACAGCATCAAATTTTGTAGGAAATTCAATAAAGATTCTGAAAATTTAAAAAATCATAAAAATGTTTTTTATCTGGCCAGTTATGGCCTCTGTGACATAAATTTTTTTAGAACTATCATTTGCTCTCACTGCATTAAAAACTGTCAATTTTGATAATCTGACATCAGATTCGTATTTAGAATGGTCGATTTACATGTAAAACTGCTCTGACGAAAAATTGAACTTCGAAAAAATTCTAAAAATTCAATATCTGAATAATTTTTATCTCGAAGAAATTTAGAATTTGACAGTTGGTTTTCGATTTAGAGAGTAGTTTCATGTGTAAAGCGGCTATTCTAAACACTAATCTGGTGTCAGATTGTCAAGATTGACAGTTTGCACTGCAGTGAGAGCAAATGATAGTTCTAAAAAAAATTCATGTCACAGAGGCCATATCTGACCGGTATAACCACGACTCGGTACAAATTATGACTCGGTACACTTTTTTCAAATTCGCGCGTTTTGAAACTTCGGTTTTCCGCATGTTTTTATAACTTTTTTTTTAACTTAGGCTTAGGCAAGGGTGAGCCAGCGCATGTTAGGGTGGGCTCAAACGTGTCCCAGACTTAGCTTCAAAACGCGCCAATTTAAAAAAATGTACCAAGTCGTGTATTGTACCGAGTGTAGGGCAGTCATCTGACCAGATAAAAAACATTTTTATGATTTTTTTTTAATTTTCAGAATTTTTTTCGAATTTCCAACAAAATGTGATCTTGACATCATTTGGAGATGAGTCCTTGTCAGAGTGTTAGAGTGAATATGAATAAACGCTGAAACAACTGAGCTCTGCGATCCTATACCAGAAGGCGAGGCTTCACACACATTGTCCCAAAAAACGCCCTCTATAAGCCTTCTTAAACCAAAATTTAAAAAAACCACACCTGTCAGATATATATCCACCAATCATGCATCCCACCAAATATCCCAATGAGTATGACAAGTGGACGTGGGCTCTGCTCCAATTGTCATCACAGGAGAGATGCCATTGGGTCACCACACTATCACGCATCACCTTTAATTAGCATACATTCAATCTCTATAGTTGGACAGGAAGGTGCGTACCTACAGAGGTGTCATAGTCCCATTGTTTGCAGCGAACCAGCTCACCTCTGGGCTGAAGTCTAGCTAGAGCTATTGCATCCGAATAGTTCATTCTCAGGTAGTCGCGATATTTGCTGTAGGGATATCGTAGGCCGCACATTGCTCTAAATAAAAGTTTCGAACTAGAAAAAACCAGGTAGAAAGGAACCTACCATGCCAAATTCTGCCTCTCCTCTGCTTATTTCTGACCTGCAATTAGATGGAGATGTCAATTTTGCTAGTATACACCAAAAAAATATGGGTACCATTGAAAGGCTATGCCCGAGTCTAAAGCCTTTTCCCAAGTCCAGCCTTCACCTATGTTGTTGCCGGGATCTTCAATGTATTCTCTGGAGAAACTTGGGATCTGCAAGGAATTGGTTGAGCTGAAGGTTGGAAATAAGTGTAATGAGAGAACCACCTTACACCAATGGTCAGGCTGAAATGTATGGTAATGAAGCGGTTGATTACAAGAAAATATTTTAGTTGGTCACCTGGTAAGTGAAGTAAACCACAGACAAATTAAACATGGCATGAGGGACTTGATGAGCAGAGATCATGAGGTAGATTATAATTTGCCTATAAATTACCGTAAATTTTGTCACTTGGATTAAAAAGACACTGACCACATGTTGCATCCTCCAATAATCTTCAAAATACCTGAAAAAGTAGTAATTTGTCAGATCAAGTGCAAAAGCACCACGCAATGTTTAATATTCCAAAAATTAGGTTATCAACTAAAACTTCAACACAAACTTTAGCAAATGTAAACGGAGCAGAATTTTTCCACCAAAAACCAGGCATGTAAACGGGCCGTTATTTTGCCGGCCCAGATGAAAGGAATTTTCGGCGTAGCCCGGCCCGGTCTGGCCAAAAGTCAGAAAATTTTTCATTGTCAAAAATCATTACATCGTCATGAGAGATATTTGAACAAATACAGGTCAGAGTTAAAAAATTAGAAAAAATCGCTCTGAAAGAGAACAGGAATTAGAATAATTATTTATCACGAGCTTTTCCGGGCCCGCCGGCCCTTGAATTTTTCGGCCCGACCCGCCGGGGGTTTGAAACGGGCCGGGCTGTGCACATGTCTGATAAAAACTACCGAATACTTTGACTGCTCGGCTAGGGAAGATTTGACAAAAAGAGATTTGGCAAGGGACTGACAGGGGCCAAAGTGCTTTTTTACATTTTTTCCGTAAAATTTTAAAATTGTGTGTGAAATACCCCAAACTACTGAAAACGCCCCAAACCACGCTAAACCACCCCAAACCACCCCTTGAAATTTTGATGACTTTTGAAATTTCAAAATTTCCAAAAGTTAGGTCACAAGTGGCCACGAATCGATATTCACCGCAATTTAGTGCCAACAAATGGATTGGAGTAGGTACTCTTGTCTCTTTTTTCATTAGTATGGAAAGATGGACAAACGAATCAAGTAATTCATTTGTCTCCTTTTTACAACAAATGGAAAAAGGGATAAAAGACCAAGATTTTTTTTAAAAGACCAAGATTTAGTGCGAAATTTTTTTTATCTAGAAACTACAGATTTAGAGGCGAAAACTAATGTCAGCCGAGATCATGTTGCTAACACGGGAAGTGCACAACCTTAAGGTGGCGTTCAGACAAACTTTATACACCAATCAAAACCTCATGGCATGCCTATTACTGCCTCACTTGCCGATTTTCCTGCCGACGCGTCTGCGATGAGAAAATCAAGTTTGAAATATAAGATATTTGCTGTGTATGGCCAATTTTCTGTGTATGGACAAGTTTTGCAATTCTCTCTCTAGTGAGTGAGCGGCGTAGTAGATGTGATTCAGGCTTTGTTTTTAAACGTCGCAGGTTCGATCCCCAGTACGGTACATGTTTAATTTAATTTTATTTATCACCTTTTTTTTCTTTTCAAATTGCGACATCCATATCTGTGATTTTATATCTATGTTGGCAGGCATATTTATACAGTAGTGTTGTCGCATTTTGAAAACAAAATGTTATGGATACCAGACATTGTCTGATACAAAGTTTTTTTGACGCGCATCACGGTGTAATTTCTTTATCTTTTCAAATTAAATTTTTATGTATCAGATTCCCGAAAATATACTTCTTGCAAATCATTGAAAAAAGATGAGAAAATAGATTTTGAAAAAATTAAATGGTACTTCTTTAGTTTACATCACACCTCAAATTTTTCGATTTTCTTGCAAATTTTGTTTGAAATTTTTTGTTTGCTCGCTCATTTTTCATCCGTCATTTTATCCTTTCCGGTTTCAGTATGGAAGAACTTCGAAGCTTCACTCTCTCAAAGCTCTACAACAAGTTGCTCAAGTGGACTGATGAGGATTTCGTGGAGTGGTTTCAACATCTCAAACTCCTTCACTCGTTTCGAACTTGCGTGTGTGGATCCAAAATGCGCCTTCGAAGCAAAAAGAACGATGAACTTATAATCACAGCGTCAATTTCGTTGATCCAAACACCGGTGCGCATACTCAGACGATCGAATCTACATGGCAAAAGTTCAAACGAAGACACAAACAAGAATTCGGGACTCATCGATCAGTATTTCGCTCTTATGTATCAGATTTTGTTTGGCGAAAAAAATTCTCTGGCCCTGATGTTATATTATGTTCAGTTTGTGGTCTCAAATTGTTTATATGTATGTTTGCGAGTAAGGGAATAAAAAAATTTGCAAGAAAATCGAAAAAAATGAGGTGTGATGTAAACTAAAGAAGTACCAATTAAATTAAACATGTACCCGCACCGGGACAGCATATGAAGAGAAGACCCCCCCCCCCTCCCCAAAGAGCATTTTCTCTAAGCGAACTTTTTTTATTTTTGCCTAAGCCTAAGGCCTACGCCTAAACCCAAGCCTAAGTTAGCGCGCTACACATTGCAAAAAAGAAAACTTAAAAAAAATCAAGGGAGCCTAAAATAGGACGCTTAGAGAAAAATACTCTTTAGAGGGGGGGGGGTTGCACTTCAATTTTTACGGTACTGGGGATTGGACCTGCGATATTTAAAAACGAAGGCTGAATCATATCCACTGTGCCACTAACTCACTAGAGAGATAATTGCAAAAGAGATAATTGGCCATACTCTACACAACAAATATCTTATATTTCAAACTTGATTTTCTCATCGTAGACGAGTCGGCAGGAAAATCGGCCAGTGAGGCAGTAATAGGCATGCCACGAGCTTTTGATTAGTGTATAAAGTTTGTCTGAACGCCACCTTAAGGTTGTGCACTTCCCGTGTAAGTCGGAGAACCTAATTTTTCTGACCGAACAAATAACCTTCAAAATCAATGTCAGTGAGTCGTCTTTTCCTCGGATTCTTGTACTGATTTTGCATCCTAAAAAAATTTAATGCCATTGCTCCATTTTTCACATGCATGACTTAATTAAATATTCCTACCTATAGTGTTGAGCATTGATTTCCATCTCACTCTGGTTTCTAACCCGTCCTCTGCAATCAGCAACGGTTTTTCTGAACAAAACCCCAAAGATTACAACAACCCACCTACTGCTACTCGATTTCTCCCTGGCTGGAGATGCTTTGTTGCTGTTCATTGGGACGTTATCAGCGATACTCTCACTGGTTATGGCATCCTCCACAATAAAAGGCGAATCCGTGGACTCAAGTTTAGGTGTTGGCATGTCTAGAGAAGAGCAAGAAGCCTGGATTAGTTGTTGCACATCTGCCTTGTCATCCTCCACCATTTTAGCATAGGAGACTTCAGGTGGTTGCCCTAGTAGAGGATCTGACTGGACTAGGGCGCAACTGACTACAGGCACACCAGGTCTTAGATCAAATTCACTCTGAATATTTAGTAATGGTTGTTTTGTCATTTAGTTAATAACTGTGTGCTATATCACTTTTCCTTTCAACCCACCTGCACATACAACGGACCGACATATGGTTGCTGTCCCTCTGCACCTGCATCATCCATGCGCTCAGGTGTTGCTCCACTGTTTTGAGAGGCCATTTTCTGAAATAAAGAAAGAAAATACACAGCTCATGGTGTGCTAAAAATTAATTTCAGTCGATTGGCAGCGCCATGGACATTGACCTATGGACACTGACCATTGGAATTACAAAAATAAATGCAGAGCTTGTCAAAATTACGTTATTGAAGAAATAGAAGTTATTGAATCCGCTCATTTTTAAATTTCTAGGCCATTTTGTAGGCCTAGACCTTTTTCATTTAGTTCTCCTTCTGCACTGAAATACTTGAACGGACGCCGTCCCTAAGTCAGCGCCATGCAAAATTTGAACACATTCGGGCGCCGGCTTTTTTTGGAGGCCTGGCACCGATTTTTTGTTTTTTTTTACCTATTACACAAGCCTGCAGTGGCCCATGAGCCCAAGATTTAAAAGGGACTTTCTGAGAAAATGATAAACTTATATAAGTTAAATAAATGATGATTTACCACGATTTTTTTTCAAAAATTTTTTATGATATCCATCGAGTTCTGCTATTCTCCCTAAGCAATTTTGAAAAAGACAGTCCATGTGAAATATATAAATTTTAAAAAATGCACTCAAAATTTCTTCTTAATAAGCTTTATTAACCTCCCCACCCTAGACCCGCAATGTTTTCCGGCCAACTTGTTCAGTTTCTCACGCTAAATCAGAACCTGCAATAAAAATCAGGTCAGGATATTATAAAAAATTGAGAAATCGGCATTTTGGAAAACACTATTTTTCAAAAAAGCGAGTGTTTTTGGACTTTTTCATAAGTAATATTAGCAGTCCCATACCTTAAAAGGAAGCGCAATACAAGCCGGTTAAATGACACCAAATATTTACAAAAAGTTGTGTAAAAATGACCAAAATAAACACTTATAGCAGAAAAATTTTGAGTGCATTTTTTTAAATGATTCATACCGAATGTTTTTTTAAAAGTTCCTCAGAAAGAGTATTAGAACACGATGGACACCACAGAAAATTTTTGAAAAAAAATCGTGGTATGTCGGTTTATCATTCTCTCAGAAATTACCTTTCAATCAAGTTAGAAAAATAAATAAAATGGTCACACAAAACAATAAAATGCGCAAGTTCAAAAAATGTCACAAAAGGGTCCAACGGCAAGGTTAACGCCCAAAACCAGAATTACACCTAATTAGTTTTTTGACCTTTATTTAGGTGATGGCTCTTAACCATGCTTTATAAAAAAAAATTGCCGAGGCTCCACAGTGTACTCTCGGTTATCCGACACTCTAAATATACTTAATTTGGCTAAGATTGGCTTATTTTCTGTCAACAGACATCCCCGCTGACCGACGCTTCATTTATACGACACCCTAGAATGGTTTCCAAGCGTGTCGGATAACCGAGGTTTGACTGTATCTACATTTTGGTGAATAACAGGAGCCATCTGTCTTTACGAGCTATCTGTGAAACATAGGTTCAAAAAAAAATTAAAGTGGCATGCCCATGCGTTTCAAAAAATTAAGGCGGGACTTTCGAATTTTTCGAATAGTTCCATTTTTTATAGAGACAGAAACAAGACAAGATCTTGGCCAAGATTTTGTCTTGTCTTGCCCCAATTTTGACTGAAAATCTTGTCTTGGGATCTTGCTTGGTCATTTCTAGAAATCTTGGTCTTGGTTTCATGGTCAATCTTGTATGCAAAATTTACAAAACACCCGACAACCCATTTTATCGTATTTAGGGCCCATAGCATACCTGGATTCTGTTTCTGGCTTTATACAAGATTAAAAAAATGGCGGGACAGGACAACTCCGTCCCGCTCGCCGTCCCGAAATCCCGCCTGAACATTTTTCAAGAATGTCCTGTCCCGGTGTCCCGTCTGGAAAAGAATTATTCCAATTTCGTCCCGTGTCGTCCCGAAAATGTCAAAATTGCATCTCTAATAAAACACACGTCAAACAATATAAAAGCATAAGATCAAGAACAGGGAAAGATAGTGCGTAAAAATTATAAAACACTAGCCACAAGTTTTGCTATAAAAATTGCCACCTGTTAAAAATTGTCAAAACAGTCATTTTTCGATTTAAGGAACCCTCGATTTAACGAACTTTTTTCAACGCCTATTCTGCCAGTGATTAAATAAAATGACTAAAATTAACTCTTGGTTTAACAAAACTCTCGATCTCGATTGCCGGTGTCCAAGGGTTCATTGAATCGAGAGTTGCCTGTATAAATCTTGGTTTTTGGCCAAGATCTTGATTGGCCGTTTTCAAAAATCTTGCTCTTGGGCTTGGTCAAAATTTTAGCTTAAAATCTTGTCTTGGAATCTTGCTTGGTCCCCACTTTCTGTCTCTAATTTTTTACTTGTATTGCGTCAGATCTAATACCGTATTCTCTTTAATAGAGCCACATGTGGTTCTATTTTTCAACCCCCCTCGGGGGTGTGGTTCTATTAGAGAGTGTGGTTCTATTGTTTAACCCTCTGAAGATATTCAAGCATTGCAGCATACACACAGAAATTTTTTATTCACAACAAAACTCGGATTGGTTCTGGTTTAGGGGGACGCTCATTTTTTAATATATTTTTTTATTTATTTTTGTTGATTATGGCAGTTATCGTTATATCGAGAACCTATATGAATAGTTTAATAAGTAATTATGTTTATGTAAATATTATGTAAAAAATAAAAAATATATATATAGTGAAAAGTGGGCGTCCCCCCTAAACCAGAACAGGTCCGTCTGATGTCAGAATCCCACTTTGAACAACGAAATTTAGGAACTACTGAGCTCCTAATAAAACCTAATAAAGATTTCTCGTATTAGCTCAGCCAACTTCTTTTCATCACGTGCGAGCTTGACCTTGCCTCATTCACTCGGGACCGGCCCAAATTTCTTGAAACAGTGGATGGCGCCGTCCTCACATCCATCAGTGGAATTGGAAATTCCGCACGATTTGAATGACTCAGTGATGAGCTTCTTCGAGAGATTTTCCCAGGCTTCCACAATTCATTAGAATTAGGCGGTCATTGGCGCAGCTTGAGAGAGTGTTAAGGGGTGTGGTTCTATTAGAGAGTGTGGTTCAAATAGAGAATGTGACTCTATTAGAGAAAATATGGTATTAATGCTCTTGTGCTACTTTTAAAAACTAAACAGAAAACTTGAGAAACCTAGATGAGAACGTATCTAAAAATTTGTCGAGGAATAAAATAACTGCTGGTCACCGCCCACGCGAGCGCAAGCGAATGCCCTTTCAACGCAAAAAAAATATTCGGTGTAGTTTTGACTAGCTCTGTAGCTGGCTACTTTAGTTCAAATAGATAGACAAACATGAATTTACAACTTTCAATGTATACCAGCCCAAAAGACGAAATCTGCTAATTGCCTTTTAACAATCACCAGCATCAACTACAATTTTTCTTAAAAAGACGTCTAGGGATGGCTTTTAAACTAATGGCTGGCTGTTTGCTGGTTGGCGTGTGTGTATACTTGGTCCTTCCCCCTTCCCTCTTTTTGTTGTAATTATCTGCTGCTAGGGGAAATGGGTGCTCTTTTTTTGATAGCGAAGATAAGAATAGTGCACAATTATTTGGCAAGGAAAGAAGAAGAATGCAATCGATAGCCCTCAATTAGTCGGACACACAATATTGGGCAACAGCAGCAGCAGCTTAATTCCAACACAATGGTTAGATAGAGGTCGTGTGCTGGCTGATTAATTGAATGGTGAAAGTATATAAAAAAAGTGAGATAATTAATTTTGAAGAATAAATATTCCACCAGGGTAAATAAAAACGAAAAAATTAGGTTGTGTGTAATTTTTTCGCCCTACTTTTAATGCCTGAAAGTTTTCTCTTTTTTGACATTTTCCGCCAAATCAAAGTTTCAAATTCTGAGTTTACAAAACTATTGACCACTTAAAAAGAATTAAGTGTTGATCTTTTGTCTTAACCTTAGTATCTTGCATCCCTAAGAATCTTGAGAGTAGGTCAACATGGGTTGAAATATACTTGAAATATACCATTAGAATTATAAAACTAGGGAACAGTGATAAGCCCCAAATGCATCGCATCGCCTCAGTGCGTGGGCTGTGCCCGGCATGACTTAAAATAGTCTGGGGCGCGAAGGCAAAGTGTGGTGCTGGGGCGAAGTGTGAGGCGCCCCAGAGTCCCTTTATTTGTCCTAACACTTTGCAAGAGAGCTTCAATTTTTAAGAGCTTTAAGACTCGCATCGAAGCATAATGACATCTTTAAGAAACCTCCGGCAGTGCTCCATGACGCGTTGCATGGGTGGTGCCGGGCATTATCTGACACACTCAGGGCGTGGGACACTGGTTAGGCGAGCCCAGGGCACGGGAGAGGGGGTTGGTTCGATAATTGCCTGCTTACCCATCCCTGCTCGGGCTACACAATGAGTTGCCTTTGAAGATACAGGGTAGCCGAAAAATTCAAGCTACATGTAAGCTCTTTGATAAGAAAGAGAAAATATGTGCGCGAAAGACAATATCATTTAAGAATCATAATCTCCGTGTTCGCAATGGCGGCGGTTAATTCGTCCCCGATCAATTCGTCCTCAAAACCGCCAATTCAAAATTTTCGAGCAGGTTCGAATCCTGGTAATAGCAAATAATTTTCTAACTTAGAATTGTGTAGGAGATTGGGTTTGTTAGGACCAAAATTACGGTTTCACCCACCCAACCCCAATACCTTGAGTAGGTACTTAATCGTCGGGTGAATAGACAATAGATATTTTATTCACCCGAAGCCTACAACTAGAGGTGATATCCTTATGGGTAAGTTGATAAGAAACCTGGATCGCCTGGAAAATAAAAGTTTACACAAAGTTAGGAACGAACCACTAACTCTGATGTAAAATCGTGTGAGAGTCACGTTTAACAAGATTAAACAAGATTTCGACCTTTCAAAGGGATTTATGGCTGTTTTGGGTAGGAAAAGACCAAAAAGAGGCCAATTTTCTCCCAAAAAGGAAGATGTTGAACATAATTTTGAATACTGGGGCTTACCGCATAAATAAACTCTGGTATGCATGCTTTTTCATGCATCCAGAGTCACTTTCGAGTGATTTGTGTCTAAAGTATGTGGGTGTGCGCATCTTAACTCCAAGCCCCCTGCGCCCCCGAAGGGGGCTTTTTTTCTTTTCCTGCATTTGCATCGCCGTCCTGCATTTACCTTAGACATGATTCCGAGCAAGACTCTTGATCATAAAATGCATATAGAGTCTCTTTTGCCAAGTCCCATGTTGAAAAACATGGTTAAATAGTCATATGGCTATTTAACATGAAAAAATTGTGTTTCCTACCAACTGGATTCGAACCTGTTCGAAATTTTCGAATTGGCGGTTTTGGGGACGAATTTACCTGGGGACGAATTCACCGGGGACGAATTCACCGGGATGAATTGACTGGGACGAATTCACCTAGAGCCGTTCGAAATTGTTCTTTTTAAAAAGATTTGTCCTTTTTTCGGGACCCAAAAAGTTTATTATTTTAAAGTTTGTAGTCAAAATCTTTTTTTCGCTCCATATTAGCAATAAGCACAGGATAAAATGACCCTTTTTCTTCAAAAAACGGTCAAGATGTCTTTTTACCCAAATGTCCTTTTTTCAAATTTTCGAGTTACCTACCCTGCAGGTTTTTTACATGAAATTTGGCACCGCTATTTTTTTCTACCGGACATGTTAAATACCATTCGACTTCAAATTTATCGCTGAGTAATATGTTTCTAGATGTCAACACCGACTTATACTAAAATTTTGACTTATGGCCTTTTATAGCGAAGTAATTTTTTTCAACCACAAAAATGACCCGTTTTATTAGAATGAACACAAGTAGATTGTTTTAATCATGCTTTTGTGCACATTTGGGCTTATTGTACTTGGTTTGAGTTGCTCTACAAGATGACTGTAAAAAATCACTATACTATCGCAAAAAAATTACACTTTTAACTAATTTAAAACAAAATCACAAAATTTGTGTTTTGCTTTTTTCTTAAAATTTGCCATTTTACCCGAGGCGCTACTGACCATAATGGGGCGCCCGTCCGTCGCCGTCCTAATTTTTTTCATCGCCGTCCTGCATTTTCACTAAATTTTTTATAACACGGTGACCGCCCGCTCAAAAAGAGGCCGTCCTAATTAAAATCGAAGACATTAGGACGGCCTCATTTTTTTAAACTAAAAGTAAAAGGAAATCTGGATGGTCTCCCAAAAATAAGGTACGAAAATAAAAACTGATTGTATAATGTAAAAAAAAGCGTCCTGTTATAAAAAAATCGGGTGAAACTGCAGGACGGCGATGAGAAAAATTAGGACGGTGACGGACGGGCGCCCCAATATGCTACTGAATCTAAACGAAAAACTGCATCTGATAGTATTGAATGGTAACGTAATTTATAATAAGTGCGCATCGTCAAAAATAATATCAAATTTTAAATACCACTCGAGGCAACAAACAAATTAAACCAATCTGTCAATTTTCAATGGCTCTTATTAGTGAAAGATTATAGAACCCATGCAGAAGCTTTGCTAGTTGTGTATATTGACCCACGAACTTATGGACCAACACAATAAGATGCGCACTTATTATAAATTACGTTACCATTCAATACTATCAGATGCAGTTTTTCGTTTAGATTCAGTAGCATATTGGGGCGTCCGTCCGTCACCGTCCTAATTTTTCTCATCGCCGTCCTGCATTTTCACCCGATTTTTATAACAGGACGCCTTTTTTTACATTATACAATCAGTTTTTATTTTCGTACCTTATTTTTGGGAGACCATCCAGATTTCCTTTCACTTTTAGTTTAAAAAAATGAGGTCGTCCTAATGTCTCCGATTTTTTGAAAAATTTTATGAAAAATTAGTACGGCCTCTTTTTTGAGCTAAAAGTGAAAGAAAACCTGGACGTTCACCCGAAAATAAGGTAGAAAATTAAAACTAACTATATGATGTTATATAAAAAAAAAGCGTTCTGTTATAAAAAAAACACTGAAAAAATAGGACGGCGATGAGAAAAAATAGGACGGCGACGGACGGGTGCCCCATTATGGTCAGTAGTGCCTCGGGTAAAATAACAAATTTTAAGAAAAAAGCATAACACAAACTTTGTGATTTTGTTTTAAATTAGTTAAAAGTGTAAATTTTTTGCTATAATATAGTGATTTTTTACAGTCATCTTGTAGAGCAACTCAAACCAAGTACAATAAGCCTATATGTGCACAAAAGCATGATTAAAACTAGGATCGCGCGGTTCCGGTTTTTTTTCAGTCGGTCGGTTTTTAAAACCGAGCTTTTGGCAAACCCGGTTTCCGGCTTCGGTTTGATCAACTCCGGTCGGTTAACCGCCGGTTGGCCGGTTTTTCGCCAAGGCCGTTTTATCCAGTGCTTGTTGATTTTCAAAATCATTTATCTAGTGTAAATTTACATTATTAGGCCCGCTCACAATGGGATGTCGATGTGGGTGTCGAAGTGAATTCGATGTCCAGATCTCGCGTTTTTCATTAAAATGCAACTCGGATATAGATGAAATAAAAAGTAGGTATAGGTCATCTATATCAGATTTGGCATTTTTATTTGAAAAACGCGAGAAATGGACATCGAATTTACTTCGACAACCACATTGACATTCCATTGTGAGCGGGGCCTTACATGATTTGTTGCATGAATTTTTACACAGCAGAACAAAAAATTTAACAATCTTCATGTACAGGGTGTCCCATAAAAAGACGTTGAATGATATAGCTTGTCTCTGTTATGCGTTCAAAATTGTTTCCAATATGTGTACAGGGTGTCCCAAAAACCCCCTATTCTTCAAGGGCACCGTAGGACCATTTTTAATTTTCAATTTTTTGTGCACGATATGTCATCTTGTAGTCGTGGAAATTCTCTAGCGAATGGTACATTAATATTTACTAAGTGAAAATGGCATAGTGGGTAAATGGACAGAACAATTTAAAAAAATAGGATTTTCAATCCCCGGATTTTCTGTTTTGTCGAATTGACTCGTATTCACACAAAGTTGATAAAGTTTTATGTGCTGTGATAATATTCTTGCACTATTTCGTAGCGCAGATCAAGCGCTACGAAACCCAATTCACAGAATATTTTTCAAAAATATAGATTTTGAGTTATTGCTTTTTGAAAGAAAAACACAAACGGCCAAAAATCAATTTTTCTTAATTTTTTCGATTTTCAGTCGTTTTTTAATGGGTTTGCTGTTTTCATAAGACCATATCTCAACATTTGAATTTACAAAAAAATCTGTAAGAAAGATTTTGTAGCTCTTGATCTGCGCTACAACATAAATGCAAGAAAAATTATAGCACAGAATACTCAAGCGAAATTTTGACCAGTTAAGTCGACAACAGTGCTTGTCAAATTGTGTGAAATGACTTTATTTGTGTTAAGAGCTGAATGCTGACTTTTTAAAAATATATTTTGAGAAATTTTTATATACCAATCCACAGAGAAAATAAAGCGCTACAAAATCACGTGTTTGGAATATCTTTGCAATATTAATTTTGATATTAATAATCAACCTGAAACACGTTAATAATTTTTCAAGTCAACAAAAACAGAAAATCCGGAGATCGAAAATCCGGTTTTTTAAACTGTTCTGTCTATTAACCCACTATGCTACGGTCACTTAGTGAATGTTAATGTACCATTCGCTAGAGAATTTCCACGACTACAAGATGACATATCGTGCACAAAAATTGAAAATTAAAAATGGTCCTACGGTGCCCTTGAAGAATAGGGGGTTTTTTGGGATTTTGAACGCATAACAGAGACAAGCTATATCATCGGAGGTCGGAATTTTTCATTTTCTTCATTCGCTTTGCCGCAAATCAGCAAGAAATAATGCTCGTTTACAAGATGACCGAAATGTTCTTGATTATTCATGTCGAAACAAAATTGATTCGAAAATATATGAGCTAATTCTATTTCTCAGTAATTAAACCGAACAAACCGGCGGTTTAGTGACCCGGTTTTCAGTTTTTGCCGGTTTCGCAGACCCGGTTTTCGTTTTCGGTTTATTTCCTAAAAAACCCGGTTTTCGGTTTTCGGTTAACCGACCGCGCACGACCCTAATTAAAACAGTCTACTTGTGTTCATTATAATAAAACAGGTCACTTTTTGTGGTTAAAAAAAAATTACTTCACTCTAAAAGGCCATAAGTCAAATTTTTTTTTGACTAAATTTGGAGTCGAAGTGTATATAACATTTCCGGTAGAAAAAAGTCAAAAATGGCGGTGCTACGAAAATTTCCAAAATTACAGATTAGGCCTTTTAACACCGGAAAGCCGGAGCGCCCTGAAAGTGCATTCTCGAGCAGAACCAAGTGCAAAAAATACTGTAAAAATATATTGGACAGTTCTCAATTTACATTATTTTATTCTCAATTCACTCATATTCTCTTGAAAATGCACACTGCCTACAGCATCGAAAATCCGAGAAGATTCTTGGCAGATTTCCTTTAGATTTTCTTCAGCTCTTGCGTTTCTCAAAACTGGTCAAGCTATGAATGCTTTCACTGTTATGTCTAGCACTTTTTCTTAGTTTATTTTCTCCAACTGCTACGGACTCTGTTGGCGTAAAAGAGGGAAACCAGGAAGACTTGCACTTCCTTCCGGCCGCCTTATTAGAGGAAATACGGTAATAGGATTCACAAGAATTGGAATTCACAAAATACGAAAATTAAAGCAACCGACAAAACTTCTCCGGATTTTTTAAAGACATTCAGAAAATTGTCAGTAAATATGATAAGTGACTTGTTGACACTTTGGCTCCGCTGCGTGAGAAATATAGCTTGGCGTTTAGAATTTTAAATTTTACCTTGTTTTTAAGGGTAAACCTTTTTTCGCAGCTGATTCATATTTTTGGCATATTTTTTTCTTTTTAAATCAGCTGAAAGATAAAGAAATCAGCTGCAAAAACGCAAACCAGATGCAAAAATAAGTGAATCAGCTGCAAATAGATGTAAATCAGTTGTATAAAACGTTTGCCCATTTTTAGCTGTCTACTCTTGAGCGGCCATTGTTCGAAAGAAATTTACCGAAAGTGGTCACATTTAGGCTTGTTCGAAAGGTCTACTCTTCCTGAATTAAACGTATATTAAGTTTAACATTTTCATTTAAAAATTAAAAGCAACAGCTCTTTTTTAGCTAAAAAGCCAAGAATATAGCTAAATTGTGCCTCCAAAAGTTTAATTCTTGTCCCATTTTTTGCTATTTTTGCAAGAAGTTTCTGGAAAAAAAGAGGGAAAGAATTGAGACTTTAGGGTCAACAATTCAATTTGATCCAAAAGTTAAAGACTCTGGAGCTGTTACTCTTAGTTTTTAATTGAAAATATTAAAAATATGTTTGGTTTAGCAAGAGTAACCTTTCGAAGATGCCCAAATGTGACCGTTTTTGGTAAATTTTCTACCAAACAATAGTAGACAGCTAAAAACCCCGTAATCTGACTTAAAATCGCTGTAACTACCCTCTGGACCAACAAGTTCAGGTCCAGGACTTAGGGTCAGAAATAGGCCAGCGTACGGAAGTTGTGACTGATAAATGTCTCACGTACTTTTTCTACTTTCTAGGACATATATTTGGGTACTTTTTACTGAAGTTTAAAAAATGAAAATTGTTGGGATATTTGCTAGTAGGGTGCTAATTTATTTTCACTTTTCTATAAAGCGCGAGCATGCTCTTTTAAGTGGTCCATTCATGTAAATTGTGTTTTTTACTGCGTGATTCCTGAATTTTCAAGCCAGTCCTCTCATACATTCTTCTTTCTATTTTCTTATCTGTTATTCCAAGCAGGCCGAGCAAGTGTCCAAGGCCAATGACAAATTGTATTTTTCCCTCATCCACCCCAACAAAATAAAACAAAAAGGTCCCCCTATCGATCCCTCAGCTAATTCCCCTGGTCCCTCTCCACTCCAATAACACGAAAAATAAGCCGGCTTCTTGCTACTACTCTAAATCAATAGTAACAGCAGTAGCAGCACTAGAAGTAGTAAATAGCCGTAGGCAGTGTGCCCAGGCAGCTGACTGCATTTGACAGACCCACCCCCGTCATCACTGGTCCCCCTGCTGCCACTAATAACTCTTTTCTAGTTGTTGTTATTGAGGCACGGAGCTTAGCTACTACTACTTCTCCATCCATCTGAGACAAAATCGATGTGTGTGGGGCACTTGCTACTACCCTAAGTTTGTTGGTTGCCTTATTTGAGGGGGGGGGGAGGGCTTTGCTTTGCCCATACTACTGCTGTTTTTGGATGTCTTAAAATAGCGGTGAAGAGCTTTTGTGAGGGTTGTTAAGCCACTTGTTCTAACCACTTGTTTTAGGCTGTTTTGTGCTTTATGCGAATAGTAAAGTTGCAGTAATTGAAATTTCTAGTTTAAAATACAAAAAAAACAGAAAATATAAAAACAGCACCTTTGAAATATTTATTATTTGAAAATGTATTGTAGCTTAGGCTTCTCCCAAGTCACAGTCAGAGTCCCTCCCTTGTTATCTGATAGCTAAAGCTTTTAATTCTTGAAATTCATTAATTGTACAAAATTATGTGCTGTCTGAAAAATATTTAAGCATTCTTGTCGAACAACAACATTTCAACAACAAATCCCACTTTTGATGACAAAGTGTGATTTTTAGTTTGATGTCTTTGGATACGTGATGCTTAGTTAGACTGCTGTTAATTTTTAAAAATACTAAAAATTACATATATCAAAATATATTCCGAGGCGTGTTGTGTATGCTGTTACAGGTCTGCTTTTGAGCACAATACGTGGAGATTTTAGAGGTCTCGACATTTTTGTAAGTTAGTATTGTGTTCAAATATCCTGGTTCGACTCTACCTAGAGGCATGCCAACTTTCGGTATTCTCTTTCTAGTCTAGATTGTTCTAAGCACTTTAGTGCCGACTTAATTTTTAGCGATTTAAACCAGCGTACAAGTAAGTTTTCAATAGTGTCATTAGAAAACTCGTTGGGTATACAACAGTGTTTTCAAAAGTAACACCTCACACTTTTGTTACACTAACTTCACCTACCCTTTTCTCATAAAGTTTGTTTTCGTATTTCGGATATTTTTGTATTATTTTGTAGCTGAGATATTTCTCTATCGATTCAGTGGTCAAACAGCCCAGTTAAAAATAATTTTTGACAAAATCATGCCAAGTGTGACTTTAAAATCACACTTTTGGTGACAAAGTGTGATTTTTAGTCTGATTTTGGTGTGGGATTGTCACATTTGGATTCCGCCTGGATATTTGACCACCGAATCGTTAGGGAAATATTTCAGCTATCAAACGGTACAAAAATATTCGGAATGCAAAAACAAAATATATAATAAAAGGGTAAATAAAGTTAGTATGACCCAAGTGTGAAAGTGTGATCTTTGAAAACACTGGTATACATGCAGTTGAGTTCTTTACAGCGTATATGTAATTGAGTATTATAGTTGAAATAAATTAGAGCAAACTTCATGGAAGTCAATATACTGTGCCCATTAATATACTGTGCCCAGCAATCAGTGTTTGGAAAAGCCAAGGCCAAAGCCAAAGCCAAAGCCAAAACCAAAGCCAAAAATAGGAAGCCAAATTTTGGCCGGCCAAAATGTGGCTTTGTGTTTTTGGCCTTGGCTTTGGCTTTGAATTTGGCCGAAGCCAAATTTGGCCGCCAAAATTTGGCTTTCTGTTTTTGGCCTTGGCTTTGGCTTCGAATTTGGTCGAAGCCAAATTTTGGCCGGCACTTTTGGCTTTGGCGGCACTTTTGGCTTTGGCCGGCACTTTTGGCTTTGGCCGGCACTTTTGGCTTTGGCCGGTACTTTTGGCTTTGGCCTGCACTTTTGGCTTTGGCCGGCACTTTTAGCTTGTTCCTTCCTTTTTCTAACTTTAGCCATCAAATTTTGGCCTTTGTCATTTATTCTCTTTGTAGTGAATGTGGCGCATTTTTTATCTCGTCTATTTTCCAGTTGTTAAAGTTTTCGTCTGCGCATCAAACTTTGAAAAAGAAGAATGTCGGAGTGCTACGAGTGTCATGAGACTGGTCATTTCACTCGCGAATGCCCCAGCACCGGTTACTCTTACGGCGGCGGACGCTGACAAGATGGCGGCGGTTCGTTTTTTCATATGTTGTACTTTTGAATTCATCAAAATTTGTTTTCAGGTGACTCGTCATGCTACAACTGCTGCAAGCCTGGAAACGTGTCTCGTGAATGCACTCAGCCTCGAAGCGGCGATGGTGGCGGCAGCTATGGTGGTGGAGATGCTACGTTGATGCTACAATTGCCAGTAAACCGGCCATCTGAATCGTGAATGCCCTCAGGGTCAGTGCTATAAGAAGCCAGTGGTCAAGAGAATATTCCTCCTTATCAATTAAAACAGGTATAACTTCTTATGTTCTCATTGTCTCGTTGTTTGGCGTTTGCGTTAATAAATAAAAATGTTGCTGCACTTAATTGCTAAGATGTTTTTCCTCAAATACAATGCCTTCAGGGAAACTTCGGTTCGACTGTGAAAATTAGAAAATCTGTGGAGTCTCTATTATTCTCCTAATTAAGTAAGAGCGGGTACTCCATGAATGGCGATACCAAGGTGGTGGTACTGAGACGATTCAAATTAGGCAGTGCTCCGCCTCCCAAGCACGGCTAGTGCACCTCCTCACATGGTTTGATCCATCTGCTCAAACGACCTCGTCCACCTTTCAACATGGTCTAACCTGCGTATTATCACCTGGGTACTGCTACCTATCACAACTAAAGACACTGGTCACGAGACGCCAAATATTTCACGTGATTTTATTTCTACTGAAGCAAACAATTGAACAGAACAATTTTCTTTGATGTAGATAGATGTTTTCTGATGCATGCTAGTCGAACTTGCAAGTTGCAACCAGGGCGAGCCTTGTGACACAGAACCTTCGTAGTATGGACAACTGGTCCAACGAGAGCTTTTCCAGTTCCACCATGGCCGACAGAAGCGCGTTCGTCGCGGACGTCCACCTTGCCAAGCATTTCCTTGCCATTGACCATAAGAACACCTAGTGAGATATAAAAAAAAGAGCAAGAATAAAGTAGATAACCTGGATGGAACCAATGTTGTTTCGATACTCATGACCACTTCAAGAGAAGCACGCAGCGATCTTTCCTTTGTCATTCCAAATTCGACCAACCACCGGCTCACCAGACTGGTACCACAGAGCAACGTACTGATCCAGATTCTCACCAGGGAACGTAGTCAGCGAGCGGACAAAAGCACGAATAGCTTTTGCAGGAGGGAACGGATCACAAGTTCTGAAGTCGGCCCAATTGTGCGTCATGATGAGGCTAGCTGGCGACGAAGGAGGCGGCGGAGCAGCTAGCGCCACTGGCGGAACACATTCGATACATTCGCAAGTCTGTAACACAAAAAATAAAAAATGACGTGCTTAAAAGAAGAGTCGAGAGCGAAAAATAACTAGAAATAAAAACACATAGAAAAAAATACAAGCAGAGACACCATAAGAAGATGTAATGCAAAAGGTGTTAAAGTAAGCCACTCGACAAAAAGACAAGGAAAAACCAGGCCAAGGCCGAAAGCGGACGGTCAAGACCAAAATGGCCGCCCAAAGCCAAACGCAAAGCCAAAGCCAAAAGTGCCGGCCAAAGCCAAAGCCAAAACCAAAGCCAAAAACTAAAGCCAAATTTTGGTCGGCCAAAATTTGGCTCGGCCAAATAAAAAGCCAAAGCCAAGGCCAAAAACACAAAGCCAAATTTGGCCGGCCAAATTTTGGCTTTTCGTTTTTGGCTTTGGTTTTGGCTTTGGCTTTGGCTTTGGCCGGCACTTTTGGCTTTGGCTTTGCGTTTGGCTTTGGCTTTTCCAAACACTGCCAGCAATCGAAGTTGAATAAGCTCAAAATATACATGCAAAAATGTACATGCACATAGGTGGAGTCGAACTTAAGTGTTCAAATAATCAATTCTCTTCAAAAATGCCTATTTATTGCTGTATTTGTGCCACAACTTTATGTCAAAAATGATATCAGCTCTTTTAATTGGCTTCCAATCAATCAGCCTTTGCAATGCATGCAGCACAAGCCTGCTCTCTTCACTACTATCCACCAGAGTGTGTGTATAATCGATTGCTCCACATCTCCCCCTTCTCCTGCCCCAATTCTCTCCGAGTGTAAAAGGAGAAAAGATCGATTGAGGGCTCTGCTCCTCCACTCAGTCGAGTGGTGTGTGTAAAAAGAAGTTTTGCACACACACCACTGCTTTCTCCTTATATTCCACTACTATTACTACTGCTGCAAACCAACATTCTCAAAACTAATATAATTTGGGTACTGGGCAGTTTAATTGTTGTGTGGTTTGTGTAGCAGCAACTAGTATAATTTGATTTTTGGTGTTTCTTATAAAAATTGAGTTAGCCATGTTTTTTCTGGTCTTTAGTTAATGCTGCTGCTACTGCTTCTAATGAATATTCATTTGATGGCTGTAGTGGTAATGATAGTTGGAAACTAGAGTTATTTGTTGGCCTGCTCTGCTTAAAACTAAATGATCAACTTTTAGAATATAAGAATTGATCTTTGAACAATAAAAGCATGGCTATTTGATTGAATTATGGCATCTACTGCACTAAAAACGCATCAGAACCGGATAATTTTTCAAAGTAGAATGCTTGAGACTCACATGTCGATGAGGGCTAAAATACTGGGTATGCCCGAACTTGCACTTTATCAACTTATAACGCTTTATTAGGCCCTGTGAGACCGTATTCAGACCAAAGTGCTATTCAGGGGTCAACAAAACTGTTATTGTGTGTGTGCGATCGCCTTGCACACACTCATATTATATATAAATATATTGATTGATGTATTGAGATAGGTGAATACAACACGACCAAAGCAAGCAGTCCTTTTGCCCTGCCTCTATTGTTGTGTAGGGGGAGGGGTAGGGGATAGGGCAAGCGCTCCTATTGATTTTTGAGCAGCAAGGCCGACGGGGAGAGACACATAGAGCAGTTTGGTGGTGGTCGTCAAGGTGGTGATGTTCGCAAGGGTCATCACCAACCTGGGGGTGGGTTTTTGGTTGCTTCTGTTGCTGCACCTGTCTATGTTACTACTACTGCAATTCTTGAGACTACTAATATTAGTTCCTCCTCCTAAAATTACTAATTTTCGCTGATAAAAGTCTTTACTTTCGCCAGGCATAATAAAATTACCCAATTTCTGCTCTTTTTAGCTGTCAAAATTGTCTGTTACAAAATTTAAAATATTTTTTTCTACAGTTATCAATTTCTCTCTTCCACGCCTAAAGAAATTTTCTGAATTTGACCCGAGAAACGAGTTTTTAATTAATCCTAATCTATATAGCTCTTTTTCGCAAGTGATAGAACTGTACTCAAAATGAGAACCGATTTTATATAACCTTTAGCTCGTAGTATCCACTGCGCTATCGAAATACGTTCAAAAACTCAAACCAAACAAAATTATGCTCTTCGAAGAGCCCTGCCCCATTGTTGATTTGCCTTGGGACTGCATAAAACATGTTTTTCGGTCAGAATGTTTGCTAACATAGACTGGCCTAGGCACAAACCGAAAAAGTAGCAAGAAGCACGATAGTAAAAAACTCAATACTCATTTGGGGATAAGGCCCAAGTGGTGCTCCATTGGGCTGAAGGAGATTTGGCCAGCGAGTTGTAGCAATTTTCATTAACCGAAAATTTAGAGAACAATTTTTTTTTGTAAAATAGAACTATGAGAATATTCTGCGAATATTATCTATCTAATATTCGTGGTTTGTTTGCATCCCTTCCCCTATTTGCACGTATCCCCCATTCATTCCCCACTAATGCAATAGCAAACACTTTTGCATTGATTTTGTGATGCTGCAGGTCCCCCCTTCCCTCCTCCCTGCCAATCCATCACACCCCAGCAACAGCAAACTATCAGACAAACAACCAGCCAACTATATATCGACTGACTAAATGGAATGGCTGTTGTTGTTATTCCCCTAAATTGGGAGAAGACTATGACCAGCAGTAGATAAGACCATAACTGTTTGCCCAACCAAATCACTATTTTTTGGTGTGCAATCACTAACTCCAGCACTATTGCAATCAATAATAATAATATATAGCCTTGCTGCACATTTATATTTTTCCCATGGTTGCGCCGCCTAGAGGCCAGGGTCATGCGCTTGCTGGAATACTCCTCCACCACCACTTTACTACTAACACTGCAGTTCCTAGGTTGTCGTGGTAGTGGTGGTGATGATGAGCGTAAACAACTTTTTTTGTTAGAATTAACTGTACAGATTGCTTTGTTGTTTTGATCGATTTATCATCAATTGATCAAAACGAGCTGCAAAAACTGAAGCTTTTAATTTAATAGCTTAAATCAGTAAAATTTCCTAATTAATACACGGAGTGTCATCCGAGCTGGATGAGCGCTGTAAAAAATGATAGGGTTCGTATCTCACTCGGTGCTTGATCTATTTTTTTTTCGTTATTGTGCTGTAATGAGAGTAGTAGGCTGGTGAAACCGCCATTTTATTTATTTTCTAGTAATTTTTTTGTAAGTGGATGAAATTCTACGGAATTTCAATTTTTGACGTCCTACTAGACAAAACCTAATTCTGACACCGGATTCATGTTCAGCATAATTTTTTGCATATTAAACTTTCTTCAAATTTTAACTTATTGTCAATATTTTAAAATTCGATTCTACACAGCAAACAAACATTTAAAATAATTTAATATTTTAAATTTTACTGTGACTTTTTAATTTATAGAGTACTTTTTTGGTAAGTAAATCGACCATGCTGGACACAAATCCGGTGTAAGAATTTGGGTTTTGCTTAGCAGAGATGTCAAAATAGAAAGTCTGTGGAATTTTCGCCATGCCGTATTTTTAGCTAGCAAAATTTTAAAATTTTTTATGTAAAACCAATTTAGTGGGTAATAAATAGGGTAAAATTGGGTCTACATTTTTTGACCGTTCAATCTAACAACCCGGTTGTCGTTTACGGTTTCAAAGTTATTTTTCGGTCGATTTATTGGCTTGCTTGCGATTTCGGATTAGCCGACCGGATTCTAACCTAGTGGCAAGAAGAAAAACATCATTCTGACGGATGTTCGCTAGATTCAAGATCTATTTTAGGGGATGTTTACCTGAATGCGCTTTTCTGCTAGCCCATATTTTCTTGCATCGATTTTTGTTCTTTCCCTTATTTTGGATTGAAGCACCTAAAACACTAAATTTAGGGCTAAAATTGAGGGGGGAGAAGGGAAAATGGATTAATTGATTTATATGCTTCATGCAAATGCTGTTTAGTATTTTCCACGTGGATTTTGATTTTCATTTATTGTTCGATTTTCACGCGCGCGTATGCTAATTTTTTAAGTGTTTTGTAAACTTACGGAAAAGCCTTTATATATATATTCACTTATTTAAATTTCAAAAATGAATAAATTCAAATAATGCCTGAATTGGGCTGAAATAAGGCTCTACTTTTAGTTTTGTTAAACAAACTAAAAGTTATTATTTAATTTAATTTTTTTTGCAGCTTGTAGGGTTGAATCTTAAGTTTGAAACGGTCTATGATATTCTCCTGAACGCTTTTTAAAATGTAGAGAGTTTGGGGCTGAAACAAATAAACCTATTTTTTCAAATCTCGAATCTCTCATTTATGTAATCATTCAGTGAAGTTTGATAGCTCCTTAGAAAGCTGAGATCCTAAGCTACAAGTTTCCAAAAAATATAATCTAAATTCCAAATTTTTTCTTTCTTAACAAAACCGGAAAATAGGCATTTTTCAGCCATAATTGAGCAGTTCTAATTATCTTCCTTAATAAAACATCGTCAAACTTATTTGAAAAAATCATAATTCTGTGTGTATCAACTGAAAGTCGTGTCAATTTCGCATTAAGATAACTACTTTGTTTTTCTGAAAAGCGTTTTCCATAAAACAGTGAATATTCGTGTTTACTAACTTGTCATAGTGCCTTTATGTCTCCAATCAATTTTTAGGACCTATTTATCATGGGAAGTATATAATTCCACTCATTATCTAACAAACATTTTTGGGAAAAAATCTCACCAAGTATCCTAATTTGCAAAGAATTTTTATTGTAACACTTTTTTTCGCAAGATAACTACATAATTTCGGACCTCCAAGGCTCATAGACCCTATAAAAAATTAGCAAATTCAACAAAAACGCGGATCTTGACAAATTGACATTTTAAATCTAATCAAAAACATATTTCATAAAAAATTTGCGCGATGGCAAAAATGGTAATCTAGCATGTATTGAAGTGGAAAAGCCCTTATAGTCCGAGGGTATGTTTAAAACAAGATTTAAAACCTATTTAAAGCCCCCTCCAGTAATCCAATTGTTACCCCACCCCCTAAATTACACTCTTTTTACGCTCTTTCCAGCCCCCCCCCATTCAATACAACAACACAAAAGAACATCCCTGTGCCCCTCCAACACGCACCAGCATAATTGTTTAGAAAAAGAAAGGGGGAAAAGGGTGTCTTTCAAAACCCTGGCTGCAATCAATAAACAGCCTGTGCCTCTCTCTCTTCCATCCGGGTTGAGCAGCAGCGCGAATTCTTTCTGCTTCCAACACTCACACGCACACCAATCGATGAATTAGGGGCAGGCAGAGTGGAAAGAAACGCTTTCTCCTCCCTACACCACCACTTTTGCGGCAGCAGGACATTTTTTTGACGTGCTCACACACACACACTTTTCTTTTGGATGGTGGCGACGGGGGCTGTTTTCTTTTCTCCACTCTTATAACTTCTTGCTACTACTAGTAGCAGCACCCCAAGTATTACTACCACGTATTTGGGGTGGTGTAAGTAGTTTTTACTTTATGCTTCAGTTTTAATTACTGTATTTACTTAAATAAACCCTTCCCAAATTAAATAAATGTACCTAAAATGGATTTTTCAATGTCATTTTGGAGCTATATTTTGTCCACAAATGGGTGATGAAATGTAAACAAACATTGTGCATAATTAAAAGTTGGGTTAACAACATCAATATCAGAATTTGTAAATTTATTCTAAATGCTCTAAAAACAGTAAACAAGAGAGTGGGAAATGAGGAATGATATTCAAATCTGCCCGCTAATCTGTGAAAAATGCCCGCTAATTTGTAAAGATGCCCACTAATTTTCGGAAAAATGCCTACTTAAAAATAAACTTTTCCGAAAATTAGGGGGCATTTTTCACTGATGAGCGGACAAAATTAAATACCACCCAAAAATGAGGCTAATTTATAATTTATGCGCCTCAATTTTGAGAAACTTGTCAAAAAATAGCAATTTAAATATTTATGTTGCTAATCCAACTTTAAATTCTGCACAACTTTCGTTTACTTTTCATCACCGGTTTGTCAACAAAATATGTCTCCGAAACAACAAAAAAATATTTATTAGGGTAGATAAATTTTTATTAAAAGTCTACAATATTTAAAGAAAATAGGAAATTTGGAAAAGTCTCTTAATGTCTCTCATTATTCTAAAATGTTTTTTGACTCTGAGTTAGTCGAGATCAGGTTTAAATGATTACAGAAAACTAAAATATGGTTATTTTGAGTAGATCACTAAGGTTTTAATTGAAAGTTTCAAAAGTTAGGTCATAAAGTGTTACGGCGCTACCTGGATATAACCCCCCCCTCCAAATCAACTTTTTTCAAAGTGTTTCCAAACACCCTATATCGACCTAAAATAGCCTCAGGAGTTCAAAAATGCATTATTTTAAGTTCTGGTCAATAAAAAACTGAGTTTTGGACCACCCAAAATCACCCATTTTGACCATTTTTAAAGGGATTTAGGTCTGTATTTGGGTGCAGATGGACAAAAAAGGTGCCAATTTCTAACAAAAAGGAAGATGTTGAACATAGTTTTGTTGACTGGGGCCTACCGCATAAATAAACTCTGGTATGCATACATTTTTTATGCATCCAGAGTAACTTTCGAGTGATTTGCGTCTGAGGTATGTGGGTGTGCGCATCTCGACCCCAAGCAACCAAGCCTCCTGCGCCCCTGTAGAAGGCGCAGGGGCTTGGTTGGTTAGAGATGCGCGCACTCACTTACCTTAGACATAATTCCATGCAAGACTATTGATCAAAAATGCATAAAGAGGTTATTTTTGCCCAGCTCCAGTGACCAAAACATGATAAAGCAGGTAAATGTCAACATTTAAAAGTGTCCAAAACTCAATTTTTTAGACCAGAACTTAAAAATAATGTCTTTTTTGAACTTCTGAGGCATTTTAGGTCGATATAAAGTGTTTGGAAACACTTTTAAAAAAAGTTGATTTGGGGGGGGGGGTATATCCAAGTAGGGTCAGTGTTACAATTTGGTAGTTTCCCAAACCCTACTTAAGTACCCTACCAATTTTACTTTCTTATTTGGAAAAAAATTTTACCCATTGTAATAACTTTTTTACTATTAACACAAGTGTTAGCACCACCCCTGCCGGCACTTGTTTCTTTGATAGTGGTGAAGGAGGGAGGGGTGGGGTTGTCGCGATGCTGGTCGTAAAACTTTTTTTGGTGGTTCACAAGAGAGATAAGTTTGTGGGTTGGTGTTTTTTGCTTTCATGACTGGTTATTGTTTGGGGTTTGAGTAGGGGGAGAAAGAGGCTTTTGTTGGCTGGTCTGTCTACCGCTGAATATTACTATTACAAATATTGATTTGTTATTATATGTGTAGAAAAATTTATGCAATTTTTTTTTCAAGGCTTTTTAGATGGTTTAAAATAATATTTTTTTAAATATTTAAAAAATGTTTAAAAAAGTTTTTACTATTCTTTTTTTAGTGAGCTCACACGCGTTAGTTCTGAAAATCGCAAGATATCTGATTTTACCGGTTATTTTTTACGATCCTGCGGACGCCTGCTGTTGAAAATAGGTTTTCAGTTACCGTATTTCCTCTATCAACTACCCATGCTCTAATAACTCCCACCTTTGTTTTTTTATTAAGATTTTAGAGTTAGGGCCATTCTCGATAAACAATTTCAAGTTTTTCAGGGCTTGAAAAATAACTCCCCAAGGGGAGCTAATAGAAGAAATACGGTTAATGAAGAATTTATTTCAGATTGCCATTTCGAATTTTGGAAATACCAGTTTTAATTTCTATTTTTAAAGACATCCTTGGTTTACTATATATGCTCGCTGTTAGCTTAACTGTGAAATTGTTTAAAGATTATCTGTAAAACTTTTAATAAACGTGACAAATAAATATACAGGGTGTCCAATAAAACTGCACCATTTTCGAAAAAAATCGTCAAGGGCTTCCGCGGACCGGTGAAACCACAAAAAAATTTTTTTGAGGTTTCAGCCAACAAATTTGAATCAGTTATAGCTAAAATGACTAGAAAATATAAAATTAACAAAGAGAACATATTAACTCGACCATTTGCGAATAAAAGATTGGTGGAAACTTAATAGGAATGTAAAAGGGCGAAAATCCGAATAATGGTGCAGTTGTTATTGGACACCCTGTAGTGCTTGATTTACGACCTAATAAAAAAAGTGTGACCAAGGCAATCTTTCGGAGGCATATAGAGTCCTCATTGTCTTGTTGCCATTTTCACATGTTCCATATTTTGCGTGTTGCTATGCTATTTGCAAGCCCCTTTTTCAAATCATATATTTGCAGTTCCCTTTCATATGCAACTGTCAACTACTGGATGCTGTTGCCACCATTGAACAACTAGATAACTAGTCTTCTGCTCCTGTGGACGCGCTATGGTGGACAGCATGTTCCACCTTCGGCGAATCCACTTCCAAAGCTATGTCACAGCTGCTGCTGCCGCTGCTGCTGCCTCCTGCAAGCCTGAGTCCAAGGGCAAAGCAGCTGCCAAAACACCACCCTCAGACCAGCAGCAACTGGAGGCCATCAACGACAAGACTGAGCCGACTAAGAACCCTGAGCTCAGGAACAATTCCACCTTTATACTGTATAAGTTGAATTAAGATATTTGTTGTGTTTTCAATACGACATTTTTCAGGCTTGACAAAGTGACCAAAATAGGCAGGAATCCAGAACTGGTGGATGTGGTGCTCAACTCAATTATGCACAGGTAGGCATAATGGTTGTGCACATATGCACAGTACTAAGAATTTTTGACGCTACTGGAATATAACCCCTCCCCCCCCCCCAATAATTTTTTAGGGGTACAGTCGAGTCTCGATATAGTGGCACTCCGATATAGTGGCACCTTGGTCACGGCTAGTTTGGTTTCGGCTAGCACCTTCACGAGAAGGTTTCGGCTAGCAGGAAATGACTAGAGTGATACCCTCGATATAGTGGCACCCTCGGTATAGTGGCACCTGATGGTCAGTCCCGAGGGGTACCACTATATCGAGACTCGACTGTACCTAAAACCGTACATCTTTTAGAAAAAGCTGAAATTAGTACGGGTTGTCTCTAAGATTAAGTCCAAAGCTTAAGGCAAAGCCTAAGGGCTGAGCCTAATTCCTAAGCCTAAAAATTACTGGAGGGAGGGGGGGGGGGAAGTATATTCCAGTAGTGCCTAAATTTTTTAGCTTAAAGTCTCAAAAGACGGCATCGTTTTTAAATAAAAATCTATCTCCTCCTCTAATTTTGCAGACGATTTTTTTTCTTCGCTATTCATCTTCGATGGGCCGAGATTTTCGGGTGCTTAACCAAAATTTAAAAAATGGAAACGGTAGAGCTCAAGAAATTGAATAATTTTTTGGAGAGATAAAGGTAATCAGAAGGGACTCCATAATTAGCATGTTTACAGTACAGTCGACGCTCTCCATAACAGACATCAAGGGAACGGGCTCAGCCATGCGTTATAGAGAGCGTCCCTTACGTAGAGTGTCGATTTAGGTCAAATTACTACCGTATATGCTCTTCAAATCGCCCATGCGCGATTAATTTCAAATTCTAAAAATTTGAAAAGTTCTGAGACCTTTTTTGAGGTTTTAAGTACGTAGAATCTAAAAAGTGGAATTAGATAAACTTGTGGTAAATACGTGGTAATTATAGGATACTATATGGGGTCCGTAAGGTGGGCTATTATTAGAGAAAGGGTGATTAATTGAGCATATACGGTAACTCTAACCAAATCAGCCAAATTTTTCGTCCGTTATGGAGAGCGTCGATTGTATCTCGAACTTTCCATTTTTTACTACCAAATGAATTTGAAAACATAATTAGGATAGTGTCAGGAAAAGTAGTCACGAGTTTTTGAATCTAGGCGAAATTGTTTGGCTTACCCCGTAGTTGACACCTCACTCACATCACTATATTGAATACCTACAAAGACCCATTTGCCTATAGTTTCTGCAGTTACCTATAGTCAGACACATGGTGTAGAACTTCTGCCCCAATATATTTTTGAAAATTGTGGTCGCGAATGTGAGCAAAATAACATAGCTTCCCTATTCAACTTCCTTGATTTCCCAAACTGCACAAAAAAAAATTGTGGGTCTACTCACGCGTTAACTGTAACACAATATATACACCACCAAACCATATATATTTTAGCAACATGATTTCTCGAGACCACTCTGAATTGGTGGGCGAGCTGGACGAGAATCAGCGGTACAAATACTCCATTTGCGACAAATCTCTCAACGGCACCTATGTCAATGACACAAGGTTGTTCTTGTTTTGCCCTAAACAATTATTTGCTCAACAACTGATGGGCATAAAACAAAAGGCACACCCTAAATGGTTTTTTGTGTTATCTGTGACAAGGCCAATTGATTGAAATTTATTGAGTGATGTTGTCCGCGTGACAGGCCCACATCAAATGCACCAATTGGGCCAAAAAAATTGTGAGGGAAAAAAAATCATCAGTCTGTCCTCTCTCTGCTCATGGGTGTTCGGTCTTTTATTGTTGGAGAGCTGGCTGATCCACATACATGTCTTATTTTTTTTGGATCATGGAAAAATAGACTTTGTTAGGATATATTTTTTAAAGTTTAGTTAAGGTTTAATAAAACTTATTATTTATTGACGAAAATCCGCAAATTCTAGAATCCCATCGGCGCAAAGGCCAGAAATTAATAGATTAGAAGTAATATTTTGCAGGTGACTGGTGCTGTACTTCTTCAAGAAGGTGATATCATCAAGTTTGGTCACTTAACGGTGCTGCTATCAAGCCTGGGGAATACGCTCCACAGCAGACTGCCGAATTTATTTTTAGGGTGGGTTATTTACTAAAATAAAAAAAAACATTGCATGGCTGGTATTATACCTTGCCAGACTGAAATCCGACAATTTTTTAAAGGGGTGTGCATTTCAAAAAGTTAAAGAGGTGTCGTTCCAGTTTTCACTAATTTCTTCTTCAAATCTGATATTGATGACCTTATACTACTTTTAAAACTATACAAATAATTTCGAAAACATCTATGAGAACTTGGCTTGGCAGTGGATTGAAATCCCATGGCGCTCCCGGGATTGGATCCCAGAAACTCTGGAAATCACAATCCCAAATTCCACCAGTTCATATTTATCAATTTAAAAATTCCAGTTTTAAAGGGGCATGCCCGTGCCCGACACGGTGAAATTTGAATTTCAAAAAGGCGGGGACCACTTTAATGCGTGAGACCAAAAAAATTCAAATTCAAATTTTCATTTCTATTGTTTGTGCTGTCGTATGTCAGACGTGTGTCACGTATTCTCTTGCAAATTTTAATATTCTGCCGTGTTACAGCCGACAGAAAAGAAAGTTCACCGTGTTTCACGTTTGTGTGTCATTTTTTCAGTCGCTTCTAACTAGTGTTGAGGACCGGGGGTTCGAGCGAAAGATCAAGCAAAAAAGTTATGATAATTTTTAGTCCGAGCGAGGAACCGAGCCAATGAATATGAGACTAGGAAGAATCTAGAAAGAGAAGGGGGTCAAACCCAATAATAATATTTTCTCAGTCGACCAGCCCCCGCCCCCTCTCCCCGCGCTTCTTGTGACTACTTTTTTCTCAGTAACAGAAATCTTAAAGCAGTCCATAGTGAGCTAAGTTACAAAATGTTTCTTCCATTACAGATACAGCCATCGCGAACCGTAGAGTTGTCGGAGCTTCATGCGTCGGTGGATTTTTTGAGCGTAGTGGCTGTAGTGCGCTATAAAATATATTCCTGTCTAATGCCTTGCAACATGATTTGCACATATTTACGCCACACTTTTGCCTGTGATGTCGATATTTTCGGATTATCTAACAAAGTCTAAAAAAATTGGTAAAGCTCGTGGGAGTTAAGAAAATGCAATAAACAATTTGCAAAATATTGACTCAGGTTTGAGTCACCGTATTTTCTTTAATTATAGACCCCCTCAACTTTGAGGTCTGTATCTCAGCGCAGAGTGAAAATTTTACAAATATCTTTTTTTGCGTTTTCTTAGCTCCCACGAGCTCTGCTGATTCCACTTTTTAGATTTTGGTTGAGCACCCGAAAATCTCGAGATCGACACCAAATCTTTCTGATTTTCAGGAGGTTGAAAAATTATAGACCCGGGTCTCTAATTAGAGAAATACGGTATATAAGTCCTTGAAGTTGAAGGGAGAGGTGAGTAATTTAGTGGGAAGGGAGAAATTACAGCAACAAAAAAAATTGCTTTAGGTAGCCCACCTAACATCCAGGTAGCTTTTCTAACCTATCAAAGGTGGTCTGCCTACTTACCGCAAGGTTTATCTACCCTCAAATGATCTATCTTTTGTGCTCTTTTTCAGAATTTCAAACTGTGTATCAAGCCAGGTGGATTTCGGAAATGGGTGCCTATTTTGGGAACATGCCTTCCCAGGCATTAGAGACTTGACTGGTTTATTAGAGATTCAATTCAGGAAAATAGTTCTGGTACTATCAAACCGTATTCGGCACTCAATTTCAGGTAAGAATGGGCTAGTTCGATCGCACTTATTTTGAAATATTGTGAAAACTCATCCAACAATTCGATCATTTCAAATCTATTTGAAAGGCGGAAGAGAGCGAGGACGATGATGAGAGATTTGCTGCATTGTAAACGGTACGAAAAGAACGAAATTGTGAACGCAAAACTTTTCCTCGTCCTCGCGTCATTGGAACGCCGTATTAGAGAATGCATGTGTAACAGGAAAAATTGGGGCTACTCGGTTTTACCCTCCCAAAAACAGCTACTCGGTTTTACATCTCACAATAATTTGAGGCTTAGCCCTCAGGCTTTGGCCCTTAGGCTTTGGCTCAGGGCCAAACCAATACTAATTTCAAGTTTTTTTTCTCAAAAGTACGCTTTTATGTACCTTCAAAAAATTATTGGGAGGGGTGAACCGAGTAGCTTTTTTGGGAGGGTAAAAACGAGTCGCGTCAAACTTGTGATAAAAGTAGAGAAGGGCTCATGAAGCAAGACAACCAGACTAATCCTTTATTGAGCCAACAGGACACAACAACAATAACAACATGAAACTACAACGGAATTTGATGAAATTATCTAGCTGCTCATTCTTCGATCAAGCACTTGTAGCAAGCGGATTTTTGAGAACTGAAACCGTTTTGATCAGAAATGAAAGTTGGGGAAGAGGTTTACCCATGATAACGGAGTCTCCTCGCAAGAACATCTTCGAGATAAAACGATCTTGGCCACCGGCTTTGCGTTCTTCTTTGGCTTGCCCTTGCCTAAAAAAGTCATAGTCGAATAAATTTATCTGTGGAGTAAACACATACTTGACTTCGGAGTTTCTGTCCAGAGCTCACGAACATCTTCCAGGACCATATTGAAGTGTCTAAAAGAATGGAAAAGTTGAATCGAAAGAAAGACGAAAACAGTGAAAGTGTTACGATCGAACGCCTTCACGCGACCAAGCAGCTTCTTGTTGTTTCGGCAATTGACGAGAATTTGGGCGTTGTTCTTGAGAGCGATAGTGAGCACTGAAAGCGGACCCACCGAGAAATCATCAGTTTCGCCCTCCTTTTTCTCCACATTGCTAGCAGACATATTGCTTTGGCTTGAATTCACTTCAAAATTCTGAAAATTGATATAAAAAAAAATAAAATTTGCAAGAGAATACGTGACACACGTCTGACATACGACAGCACAAACAATAGAAATGAAAATTTGAATTTGAATTTTTTTGGTCTCACGCATTAAAGTGGTCCCCGCCTTTTGGAAATTCAAATTTCACCGTGTCGGGCACGGGCATGCCCTTTAATGGGATTTTTGGGATTCCCGGCGTTCCAATCCCAGAAATTTCGGAAATCCTGATCCTAAATACTAAGGTTGCATAATACAGGGTGGCGCAATTTTTTCGGGTACATTTGTTTTGTTCATAACTTTTTAAATTCGCGGTCATTTTTTTCGCTGACCAATCATTCAAAAGCCCTTTCTTGCCATTTTGTTTAAAAAAAGAAGGCGCCGATATGATTAAAAATCACCGAGATATGGCTGTTTTGTGAAGGCGTTGGGTTTTGACTGTTTATCCATGTGTTTCATACACATTTTTTAATAACAATTCAGATAGACATTTTATTGATAACAAATCATAACATGCGAAACAAAACCCCAACCAGGACTCAATGAACGTTTGCAAATGTTTGGTCCACACTTCTGCCACCAACAGCAATGCACCGGTTGAGACGCTGTTCATAGGCTTGAATTGATCGGTCAATCATCTGCTGAGGCAAATCTCGAAAGGCGTTTTGAATTCTTCTTGTCAGTTCATCCAAGTCGCTGATAGGAGATCGGTACACTTGGCTCTTGATCCAGCCCACAGAAAGAAGTCACAGGGAGTCAAGTCCGGAGAATATGGCGGCCAAGAAAGATTCGGAGAACCACGACCCATCCACCTGTTCGGAAAAACTGCTGTCAGATAGTTGCGCACAGCTAGAGACCAATGAGGTGGGCTCCATCCTAAACGAGAAAGCATTTTGTACACAATAATCATTAACCTTTAACCTACCTGCATAAAAATCAACTGCCCGAAATTTGCCCCCTGCTGAAGTTCCGGAACCACTTGATCTTGAAGGAGGCGGAGATATGAAGCACCATATTTGCCTCAGCAGATGATTGACCGATCAATTCAAGCCTATGAACAGCGTCTCAACCGGTGCATTGCTGTTGGTGGCAGAAGTGTGGACCAAACATTTGCAAACGTTCATTGAGTCCTGGTTGGGGTTTTGTTTCGCATGTTATGATTTGTTATCAATAAAAATGTCTATCTGAATTGTTATTAAAAAATGTGTATGAAACACATGGATAAACAGTCAAAACCCAACGCCTTCACAAAACAGCCATATCTCGGTGATTTTTAATCATATCGGCGCGTTCTTTTTTTTAAACAAAATGGCAAAGAAAGGGCTTTTGAATGAGTGGTCAGCGAAAAAAAATGACCGCGAATTTAAAAAGTTATGAACAAACAAATGTACCCGAAAAAATTGCGCCACCCTGTATTAAAAAAATCCCGATCCCAAATCCAAAAAAAACACGAACTGCCAAGCCTGATGAGAACACATAGAAAAAATTTGCGAGAAAGAAAAACACGGTGCCATGGCATTTCGTCCAAATTCAGTTCGTCCAAAGTCAATTCGTCCAAATGCAATTCGTCCAAAATGCAATTCGTCCAAAATTCAATTCGTCCAAATTTGAATTCCAAGTCGAAATTTTGTGGGAAAACGATTTTTACGACTACAGAATAACTTCAACCGCTCAGAAACCGTGCCAGAGTGACCGAAATCTGATAAAATCTGGTTTTTAGAGGGTTTACTGAAGGGGGACAAACTTTTGCAAAAACTGATAGAGCGAATCAGAATCGCAATGCGATCGGGTGAATCACTCAGAATTACACCACGAATATCTAAAACTATCCCAAACCACTCCAGCGACTCGAAAACACTGTTTAAGGTGGTTTGTAGTGGTTCGCGTCGTGGCGAAATATTTTTTCCTGCTAAAATAGCTTTGAACGGACCCGTAAGCTTCATGGTAGATAGTGAAACCATCTGAAACCTGCTAAAACGGGTATCCATCTCCATAATACTAAATGTTGGATTTAGCCTAAATTAAATAAAAAAAACATTGTATCTACCCATAATCCGGTCCTGAGTATGATTTTTTCATACAAAAACAGCTATTTGGACTGCAGAAACCCCAGTTATCGAGTAGTTTCAGACCGCGCAGTATTTAGGTGGCAGTCGAAAGGACGTGGTGCTTGGGTGACTCTACTTAGGAAAAAATCAGAAACAGTCAGGTGATTGTATTTGGCAGTGCCTAGATATCGGCACTCAGATGGAAATAAATTAATAAGAACCTTGACAGACTTCACCTTGCTTAAATTTGGACGAATTGCACTTTGGACGAACTGACTTTTGGACGAATTGAATTTCGGACAAATGGCTTTAGACGAATTGAATTTGGACGAACTGCATTTTGGACGAAATGCCATGGCACCGAAAACACTGCTTGTCTCCGCCTTTCTCCGCACATTGCATTAAAACACATTGCCAAAACAGGATTTCGAATCAAGGCGGGGCATAAATTTAAGAAAATACTGTAGTTTTTTACAAAAATGCTTTTTTTAGTTTGAACGAGCCATCCCTGGGCATAAATACTTTGGATACACCATCAAAGGTATCCGCCTGCATCCGGAGAAGACTCGTGCTTATATGCAAATCTCCTCCGACCGTGTTGCTCCCCACGAAGCTTTCCCGGCCACTGTCACCAAGGTGCTTCCTCAGGCCACCATTGCATCAGCTAATGCCACGGTCGCTGCTGTTGTAAGTCTTGCCCTTTTCAATTAAACTTGATCAATTGAGAAAACAAATAATGGCTGTAACTAAATTTGTCTGAATAATTTCCGAATAAGTACTAATGGTGTTCTTTCTAATTAAAGTATCCTAATGAGTGTTCTTTTTTAATAAGTTAATCTGTTTTAGGTGTCACTACCAGCCAGCACATCCACTCCTCTCTCCTGTTCGTCTACCTCCACCACTAGTGGTCTGAACAGTTTGATGTCTGGTCTATCCTCCAACTCCCTCCAGACCAACCACCACCCTGGCTAATGCAGCAACATCAGCATGCGGCTGCAGCAAGCGCTCTGGCTGCTGCCGCCAACCTGTCTGCAGATGATGTGGCTGCTGTTTCTGCACATCTCAGGACTGTGGCCGCCGCTGATGCTCTCAATTCCTGGAACAGCAGTCTGTATCAATTGACCCGTATACTACTTTTCAATTGTTAACACTCCAACTCTTGAACGACCAGTTTGGCGAGGCACTCAGAACTTAATGCGAGCATGTTTGATAAGATAACATGTTTTATTAGTCCCGTTATGATTACCGTATTTCCTCTAATAAAGCCCTCCCCAAAATCCGCTATTTCTTAAATTGATTCTCCTCCTTTATACCGGGTTTTTGTTTTCGTACGCCACATATGTTATATACCAAAATGTAGCTGCGAATCTGCGCTACATTTTGGTATATAACATATTGTGCGTTCGAAAACAAAACCCCGGTATAAAAGGAGGAGAATGAATTTAAGAAATAGCGGATTTTGGGAGGGCTTTATTAGAGGAATACGGTAGGTGGTCGAAAATACAATTTTGATATACCTTATTTTTAAAAAAATTAAAAAAAAATTTAACTCGCTAAGCAAACCCGGAATTTCGACACCATATTCGTATTCATCACGACCGATTTGATCATACAACTGCCCTTTATCACTGCCGAACACAAATATAATGTCGAAATTCCGGTTTGCTTAGTAAGTGAAAACTTTATATAAGAAATGTTTCAGCATAAACTTCTCAGTCCATTCCACCAAATAAGTCGCTGAAGTGTTACGTTGCTAATTTATTAGGAAATCACATTTGAAAAATTTCAGTCTACACCAGCAAAACCCCACCTCTATGGAAGTGCTTTTCCGGCAGCAGCGGCAGCTGCAGCCGCCTACTTCCAAGGAGCAGCAGGAGCACCAGCAGCAGCCCTTTGGCCCAATGTAGCACAGTGGAGAGCAGCATTGGGCAAGGAGCTGCAACCGCATCCAATACTCCTACTGACTGGGTTCAGTTCAACCAACAGAAAGCTGCGGTAGCAGCGGCTTATGGTTTAGCTAATTCTTCTGCCAATAGTCTCCAGCAGCTAAGGTTGCCCTATTCCCAACCCTTACAACAGAATACAAGTGGACTGCCCGCACCTATGCCCTTGGACCTCAAGTCACTTCTAATGCCAACTGCTTGCCCACCTCTTCCAACAGTGGTTTCATGCCTCAAATACTCTCACCCTGTGCAATAGGTGTGGTGGGTAGTTCTGCTAGTGGAGGGTATGGTGGAGTTATTACTTCAGCCAATGCCACCTCATCTATGGGATCATCTATGTATAGCACTAGTTTCGGGTGCTCTACAACAGCACCAAACTCAAATAGTGCTTATTCCTCCTGTACATCAGGGCTGGACCTATGAAGCCAGCTCAACAATATCAGCTGCAGCAACGGGAGTCCCCATCAATATCAGCCAAGTTGGCGGCAGCTGCTGCTTCAGCAACTAAAGAAGAGCTTGAAGCAGCAACAAGAGCGGGTGGGTATATTGTAATATAAAAATTAACGCCGATTGTAAAATGTTCCAATTGTTCACAATTACTTCATTACGATGTACTGTCGTATTTTGAAGGTTCAACTGTATGTAAGCAAAAAAATAAGAGTTTTGAAAGATTACAGTGAAAAAAAAAATTGATGAAATTCAAAAATTCTTTTTGATTTTAGGCGGAAATTTGAAAAATGTTGCAAAATATGTTAGGTGGTGGTTTATTGATGGTAATTGGACCGGTTTTGGACCGGACAGGATTGGGGGTGGCGATTGAACGAGGTTGGCGGTTCATCAAGTGGCGATTTATTTCCTTTGTCTCTGTGCTGGCCAACCAATTTTCGCCTAGGTGGCGGTTTATTCAGGCTCGACTAACCAAAAAATCGCTTTTCGATTATGAGTCTATCGACGTTAACAGAATTTAAAATTTCCTTTTTGGTCAAAAAGGCACAAAACGGACGGTTTAAAAAAAGTTTTAACACTATTAGGTAGCCCTCTGATTCTAGTTTCTATTTAAGTACTATTTTTGCAACATCTGTGCAAAATATGGCATATAAAGAAAGACAAGAGTATGAGCCAAATTGTGTGGCTGACTTCCTCCATACTTTTACCTTTCTGTGCTACATTTCGCAAAGTTGTTGCAAGAAATCTTACCTCGTTAAAATTTAGAATCACAGGGATACCTGATAGTATGAACGCTTAAAAAAGTGAGCAGTTTTATGCATTTTTGCCCAAAACAAAAAAATCTACTTTATTGCATCCGCTGGTCATTTTTTCTCTAACTCGAAGCACTTTTAGTTTAGAAGTTATTTTAGAGAGGCAAACTATACCATTCATGACCCTTACACAAAAGCATCTAGATTCTAGACCTCCAACCAAAATTTTCCATTTTTAGCCGCTGCTTGGCCATCCATTCCTCCCTGTTCCTCAGCTTCCAGCACCTCAGCTCGCACTCAACTACCTCCGAGTCTTGCGTCAGTTTTACCGGCTGCTCTGGCTGCTCGACAGGCTGGTGTCCCTCTCTCATACATCGCCAACCCTTCTTCCTTATCTATTGGTCAAAGGATACCCATCGCTACTGCACTTGCGGCGTATCCAACAACACCATGAATGGAGGACCAGTACCCACCTCAGTCAAGAACCAGGTAACTAAACCAAAATATCGTGTCATAATATCCTCCATTAAATTTTAAAAAAATATTTAGAATACCCCACCTCTAAACTACCTAGTCCAACCACCTCACAGCAACTGGACTGGCGATCCAGTGCCGCGGCAGCTACCTTCTTAGGTAATGAAGAGCGCCGACTGTTGAGCTCACCCTCCACAGCCACAAATCTGGGCACTCCACCACCCTTCCAATTAAATTGGAACAGAGGTCGAGGAATTCGTCCACCTCTTTGTCTTCTATATCCTCACATTCAACCTTCACCAATAGGGGTCCTACAAACAACTGTAAGTCAACTATTTACAGTTAAAATTTCGGAAAAGTTCAAAATTGGGAAGGCCAATAAAAACGGCTCTAACTGAATCTAACATTTAAAGGTCGGAATTTCACCAGCACATTACTGAATTCTACCAGCAAAATTTATATTGTCACTCTTCTTCGAGATTTTGTTGTAATTTCCCTAATTCTTTTGCACTAGAATGTAGCCATTGATCTTGGCTTTCTAGCATTAAACTTAGCTAGATTGTTTAAGGAATGTAAATATTTAGAGGATACGGAGATTCCTGATGTTGTTGTTGCTGCTGTTGAAGAGCCAGTGCGTGCTAATCTGTTGGGCTTTGCCCGCGTAGCTTCGAATCCTGCCGACTGCGCCTCTGTTGTATCCTAGCGGAAGGGAAGGAAGGAGAGAGATCGGAACACAGCAGAAGAAGAGAACAGAGAGAAAGAGAGCACACGACTGGCTTATAGCTTTATTCACACAACAACTGATCTGAACAAGACGATCAGATCCTTATATACTAACAAGGAAGACAAAGAGCGTCGAACCGCTACGAGACAAATGACGGTTCGAACACAGGACACAACAGTTTTAAAGACAGGAGACATTTACAGCTACCTTTTGACATGGATTTTTTTTGATGATCCCAAAAGGTCGTGAGGACTTTCAAGGTTTGAAATAAAGCTTGAGGCAAAGCGAGAGAAATATTGGTAACAGTAGAACCTCATACTCTCCTATGGAGGTGAAAAACAAAGGTAAAACAAATGTCTTTCCTACCCCTTTAAAAAATAGACGTTTCTCAAAGTTATAAAAGTCTATTTTCTTTAATATTCAGCTAACTTTGACAGCTCGCTAGAAAGCTAAGATCTACGGCTACATGCTAGTGCCATTCTTTTTAAATTACAACGAACCCGAAATGAAAATGCTAATATAAATTTATTGGCAAAAATTAAATAATTTGCTGGTGAAATTCATACTATTGAAAGCGCGATTCAATTCGAGCCATGAAAAATTGAAAATTGAATTAAACAAAAATCATCTAAATACAATTTTTTACAAAAGCTACTTTTAGTGGCACAAAGCCCTAACCAACCCGAAGTGTCCACCGAAGATTTGATGTCCAAAGCCTCCTGCTCCAGTGTTACTGAACCCACACCCACAGCTACCACCATAAACTCGCTGGCAGCCGCCATTTCGACCATGAAGGAGGAGTGGGAGCAAGCAAGGGTGGCAGGAAGGTGGCCCAAGTCGCTCCCTAACCCCCAGAAACCGCCAGCCAACAAAAGTCGTTGAAGAGAACCAAGACTGCCGACTTGGATCTAGCCAAAGGGGAGCTGAACGGTGGAGACGAGCTGAAGCAACTGCAGTTGGCAGCTGCACAAGCGGCTAGTTTGGCTTCTGAGGTGCTGGAAAGACCAGCTTTTGTGAGAACACCAGATGCAGCGGGTGAAGAGGTGCTACCTCCTTCATCCATTGTGGTCAAGATGATGGAGTGCGACAGTTCAGTACCATCACCACCTAAGCTTGGTTGCTCGGCAATCTAGGCACTACAGGCCACAATGGTCAGCACAACAATGAAAATGCTTCGGATTCTGGTAAAACTTTAAGATTTTATGATAAAAGTTGGATACAAATTAGGGTGGGTAATGGCCATATGGCGAAATATGGCCGAGCCATTTCAAAATGGCCGGCCATCTGACAAACTTTTATACTCATGACTGTAAAAAGGGCCGGGCCATGTGGCCGATTTCAAAATAGCCAGCCATTTGAAATTGAAAGCCCACAAATTTGAAAATTTGCTAATCTCCTATAGATGCAAATATAATTTACCCCAAATTTCAGTGGCTTCTAACCTTCAAGACCTTGTTCCTACCAGTCCTCCATTCCGCTATCACCACCCAGAGCTCCATGTCCCCAGACCAGAAAGAGTCCTGAGTCGGCTTCCCGTTCCCGCTTCCAGGTAATTTTATTGTGATACGAAACAAAAAACCGGCCGGAGTCTGTTTTACGACCACGGCCCAAATGGGGTCTAGGCCATTCCTAGGGGTGTAAAACACGCTAAAAACGATGGAAACATGTTTTTGGGGCGCGGACGACACTTTTTCGGACAAAAATTTTTCGACCTACCTTGGTCCCCCTTATGTTTTTGGTCAAAATTTCAAAATTTTTGCCCTGGTCCCCCCTGTTGTTTTGCGTATTTTTTCAAATCTTCTTTGTTCTTTTAAAACACACCTAAGCCTAAGCCTAAGGCCTAAGCCTAAGCCTAAGGCCTAAGCCTAAGGCCTAAGCCCAAGCCTATGCTTAAACCTAAAGACAATGTATAAACTCAAGAAACGCCTTAACAAATCTTTATTCAACAAATAAACGAACGGAGATAAACAACACTACGAGTTACTCAAATATTATGTCATCGTCATCATCGTCAATGATTTCTTCATCTTCATGAACTTGCGCATCTGCCGGATTGAAAAAGAGCCCAACAATTCGTAAAAATTCGTCGAAACGATCCACTCCTTTTTGCGCGCAAATCTTATAAAAAAAATACCCACAAAACAACAGGGGGGACCAAGGCAAAAATTTTGAAATTTTGGCCAAAAACATAAGGGGGACCAAGGTTGGTCGAAAATTTTTTTCGGAAAAAGTGTCGTCCGCGCCCTAAAAACATGTTTTTTATCGTTTTAGCGTGTTTTACACCCCTAGGAATGGTCTAGACCCCATTTGGGCCGTGGTCGTAAAACGAACTTTAGCCAAAAAACCAAACAAGTTCTCCTATTCAGCGCCCAAAAAGTACTGTTCTTCCAACGACTCCAGGTCGAGCTGGATCAAACAGGAGGAAAAAGAGGACTTGGCAAGTCGAGTTTCCAAGAAAAAGAAGAAAAAAGAGGCCAAAAACAACAATCAAGATGATGAAAACGACGAGGAGGGGAAGAAGATGAATCCGGCAAAGGAGAAAAGCCAAAACCCATCAAACAAACTCGCAAAAGCAATGAAGTGGCTAGGCTACTCAACGACCTAACCGCCGGAAACTGTAATGATAATAATAATAATAGTGCAATAAAAATAAAAAAATCAAAAAAACATAAGAAAAATAGAGAAAAGTGTGGTGGGGAAAAGCCGCAAAATGGCAAAAAAGAGAAACTAAGTAAAAGAAAAGTAATGAAAATGGTGATAAAACTGAAAGAAGACAAGTTTTTGGACGCAATCGTGAGTGAATTTAACTTATTTTGTTTGTTTTAAAGGCTCATGGCAACATCAGGCAGAGCGCACCATTAGAACCTCTTCCAAACACTGCAATGGAGATAGTGCTCAGCCAGATCTACCAAATGGCCATTTGTTGGGCAGTGCTGATAGGAAAAGAGAACACTGAGGTTGGAGGAAAGGAAACTGAAAGAGATGCAAAAAAAGAAACAGCACAAGATGATGCGCCAGATCAGCGATGAAAGTAGTGCGGACAGTGATGCAGACAATTCTCAAAAGGTGGGTAACTTTTATGTCAATTTAAATTGTCGGAAAAAACTGGCATGAAGCAACTTACTAACTTGCCAGACAGTTTGGAAAAACGATAGGGTGGCTAGGTAAAGTATCTAAAATGTGATTAAAACATATAGTGGCTATCTCTTTAAACTATAGTTTGTTTACATCATTTCCCAAAATTGGTTGTTGTAAGCAGGCATTTGCACGGACGGCCCGGGCCGTAATTTTTAAAATATCCGGTGGGCAGAGCCTAAAAGCGACGGTCTGGCTCGGAAAAGCCCGCGATAAATAATTATTCATTCTGCTCTTTTTAAATTCTCAAAATTAAGTTCTAACTACTAATTCTCTTAGACTTTAAAAAATTCAACCCCTCTAGGCGCGGCCAAAAACGTTCACCCGGGCTGAGCTGAAGTAATCAACAAAAATTTAAAAAATTTTCCCTTGTTTTTCCTGGCATAGTTTTCGGTAATTTTACCTAATCTTGAACAACTTCATCAAAAACAACTTGAGTTTTTTCTCTCAAAAGCACATTTTTGTTATATCCGGAATTCTTTCATGCAATTATAATGAAATTTATCCAGATTCTTTTCTACCTTCTTTAAAAATAGGGTTGTCGAATCGAACGTTCGATTTCGAACTTCGAGTCAAATGTTCGAGATTTTTTCGAACGTTCGACTTCGAACCGAACGTTCGTTCGAAAATTTTCGAACCCGAACTTCGAACCGAACGTTCGATTCGAAAATTTCAAACTCGAACTTCGAACCGAACGTTCGATTCGAAAATTTCGAATTCAAACTTCGAACCGAACGTTCGATTCGAAAATTTTCGAATTCAAACTTCGAACCGAACGTTCGATTCGAAAATTTTCGAATTCAAACTTCGAACCAAACGCTCGATTCGAAAATTCTTGAATTCGAATCGAACGTGTAATTAGGGAAATTTAGAACTTTTTACCAGATATTTTTATAATTTTAGTCATAATTTCGTGACCTTTATTAAACTATAACAACCAAATAAATCGAAATTCTTCGAAATCTACGGAATTTTCCATTAAAATATTGATGATTTCTTCCGGTTCTTCAGTATTCTTGCTTCTGGCATCCTCTAGTACTGAATCCGCCAGCCCGGTTTTGTGAAGAAGGTTGGCTGCAGCATCTTTTGGTAAACGGGATCGAAGAGAGTTAGCGAAGAGAAGAGAAGCTTTGGAAAAACACCTTTCTGACGCAACGCTGGATAACGAAATGGACAAGTATTTACGAGCCAGAATTGCGAGATGAGGGAATTTCGGAGAATTAAAAAAAAGCTATTCCAGAGAGAATTCACAGAAACTATAAGCCGTACCATAGTAGTGAGTGCTCCCTGTGCGAGAACTCATTCAAGGTGATTGAAATATATTGATCCTTTGCAAATTTCCTGAGACTTTCTTTGCATTCCTCAGCCTTTTTCGGCACTTCTGACGAAATATCGTGACGCGAAGGTAGCTGAATTAAGGTTACGGGGAAACTCATTTTTAAAAAGGCTTGCTAAAATCACCTTTGAGGTTCCATAGTTAGTTCTGATCAGATGACGAAGAAACGGCGATTCAGCAATCGAGTATGGCAAATTATGTTGAACAATCAGCTTCAGCACGTCATTTCTCAAATTATCCGTTTGAATCTAATAAATTAGGTTAATAAAATTGAAATTTTTTTGAATTGTCATACTTTCGAGTAATTCGGACTGAATATCGAAGGGAGTGTTTCCGTTCGTGCCTTCTTCGCGCTTGGACCATCGAATTTTACCATAGCTTCGTTATGTTTTGCAGATTGTAGATGAGAAGATAGATTTGTTGTGGCTCCACTTTTTCCAAGCGAATATTCAGCACCACACTTGCAAACTGCCTTGTCGCCCTTTTTTAAAAAGTTGCCCAAACGTCGCTCGGCATACCGTATTTCCTCTAATATAACCACCCCCCTAAATTCAAAAAACGTGTTTGTGGCGTTGTGTTTTTGACCCACTTTTCGATCACTTCTCTTAAACAAGTTACCACTCCTTCTGTAGCTCATCTCACTGGCTACAAAATGGGCCATAACTGCCTGAGAGAAGTGACGAAAAAGTGGGTAGAAAACGCAATGCCAAGAACACGATTTTGAATCAAAGGGGGGGGTGGTTATATTAGAGGAAATACGGTAACTGTTAAACTAAAAGCATCAAGAACATTTACAGAATCATGAAAACTAGCATGGAATAAATGTCAGATTCGAAGCTTGAATTTGAAATAATCAGAACTTTATAAATCGAACATGTGAAAATTGTATGATTCAAACTTCGAATCAAACGTTCGAAAATTTCGAATCGAACGTTCGAAAATTTTCGAACTCGAACTTCGAATCGAACCGAACGTTCGAAAATTTCAAACTCGAACTTCGAATCGAACCGAACGTTCGAAAATTTTCGAACTCGAACTTCGAATCGAACCGAACGTTCGAAATTTTCGAACTCGAACTTCGAATCGAACCGAACGTTCGAAAATTTCAAACTTCGAATGTTCGTCGAATCGAACGTTCGAAAATTTCGAACGTTTGACAACCCTATTTAAAAAGCTTTCTTTAATACAATTTTGCATAGTGTCAATAACTTCACATTTGGGGTTGTCTTAGCAACTGACTGTCTTTTGCTATAGCTTAATTCATTTTCCATACCACTTTTTTTAGCAACGACCTATTTCACATATATTTTTGCTTATTTATAGTAAATATAAAAAGCGCCTGAAAATTTTGCTTTTTAAACTGAATATTTATTGATAATTTTTAGAACAGCTGGCATCTATATCGTCAGTAAAGCTATCCTCAGCATCTTCCAATGATTCGATTCTGAGACCTCTTCTGTAAAAAATCATCGAAGTAATTTGCTTTCATCTGCGCCTACACCAATCAAATCCAAAAGATTAGCAGCGATCAACGGAACTGATTCTACTACTCCAGTTTTCAAGTCTGATTTACTGGTAATCAAAGGCTAACTTCTATGGACACCAACGAGCTAAAGAACTCAGTTGGTGGCAATATTAGCAGCAATTCGACTAAATCTAGCAAAACCTCGACTCAGGAGAAAAGAAGAATGCTCAAAGAATCTGTTAAAGAGGTTTGTAAATTTTTTAAAATGATCCTATTTTTAACCAAATCTGGCTTTTCAGGAAAATATTTCTAAATCTTCTTCTCGGTCCAAAAGTAAGAGCAATAGCATTAGTAGCAGCATCAGCAAGAAGTCCGACAAATTATCAACCTCCTCTAGCCGACCTCCAAAGCGCAAGTCCTCTTCCAAGCCAAGGAAAAAAGGATCTGATAGTGACTCTGACTCGATACTAATTCCTAACAGGCTATACTGAAAGCCAAAGCACAGTAGCAATGAAACCGCCAGCCAGTAAACGCTCTAATGGTTCCAATAGGTCAGGCAGCAAGAACAATTCACTTAATACTTCCTCTTCTTCAATCAAAAAGCGTAATGGAGGTGCCAGTAAAGTTAGCTTCTCAGCCAAGGAAAAAGGACAGAAGTCGAAGGAAGGCATGGACGGGGACGAATGGTTTTTGTAAGTTTTTTCTAATAGCTCTTGTTGAAACAAGTTAAAATTTATTGACTTTCCAGGTATCATGATCCTGACCGCGACTTGTGTGCTCATAAAGCTTGTCAAAGACCTCAGCAACTGAGCATCAACTGGGTCCAGTGCGACGACTGTGACTCTTGGTACCATAGTTTGTGTGCTTTAGGCACTAATACAGGTTAGCTTTTTGATTTATTTTGATTTTTGGTTTTAACTCCAACAAATTTAGAACTAGAGGGAGATGCTGATTTCCATTGCGGTTGCACGCTAAAAAGAAGTAATTAAGATGACTGTTACAACAGAAAAGATGCTCGAGCATTGTTTATTTGATCGACAAAAGGCTTGGATTTAGCAGCGAAACAATGGCCTGTGAGACTCCCGATGATTAAGCCGGCCCAATAAATACTTCCTTTTTATTGTTCTTACGAAAATAAGAAATATTTTAGCTGAAAAAATAGTTCTTAAGTGACTTATCATGGGAGTGTTTTTTATACCCATTTATTCGTAGACGGCTTGTTCAAGTAAGTTAGAGAGTGGTGAGGGGTAATTTTCTACCCACTTATTCGGAAATAGCCATAACTTTGTAAGTTAGAGGGTTACGGTAAAAGCTAAGTTTATTAGGACCTTAGCTTTATGCACCAATTTTCGTTGTTGAAAAATGTGTAAAGGCGATATTAATCAAAAACATCTTTGTCTAATTCAAAATAACTTATCTAAAAGATCACATAAGCTATATAAAGGGCGAAATTTCTGGTCCGAAAAATGACTATTTTCGGCTTAAAATGTTTGTTCATTATTTAAAAAACTCGTTCGACCGATTCTTTTTTTACTCTTTATGGGCTAAAGCATTTTTTCAATTGGTTTTACAACCCTGGTTTTTTTTGGTAGTTTATCAAAAAGCCTGAGAGGCTGGCCTCAAAGGCTATCTTTTTTGAACAGTGAAATTTTATGCACAAAAGTTTTGGCCCATTTAGTGGCAGCTTTTATTGATTGTGCTCTTTGTTTGTTACAACCAAAAATGTATTTTGCATGTGTGTGTCGGAATCCAAGAAACCGGTATTATTATTTTTATTATTATAAATATAGATTTTTAGTTTGGCGATTATGTGCTTGTTGTTGTGTGTCTATCTCTCTCGATCATTCATTTGTTGATTGCTAGAATCTATATATATTTGATTTATTGTTATTATTGACTCCACTACTAATTTTTGTTGTTGATAAGGAGGAGATGGACCAGAATAGGGAAATGAAAAATCACAAAATGAACAAAACTGTTCTTCTTTACACTTTTGTGCTCCTGCTGCTTACACATTTAAAAATCAATACATTCAAAACAGTAGTTGGTTTTAGGAATTGGCGAACAATAATTATCAGTAAGTGTATTCGGCCTTGAAGTTCTTTGCCATCACACCTGCAAAGAATTACTTTATAATTTTAGGAGTTTTAATTATCATGTGGATGTGAATAATGATTAAATTATTTTAAAGTGCTTGCGAAATTAGTAATCGTTCGTTGAAAAAACCATCTTTTTTTAAAAATGCTACGAACGCATTCTAAACAAGAAATCAAATGACTGATACAGTGCACAATCTTCAAAACAGTTGATGGTAGCTAAAAAAAACTATCCTTGAAAATAAGTTTGGCCGGTCTGCAACAGTACTGTAAATTTTGTAATTTCGAGACCGGCCTGGAAAATCTTGGCGCCGGGCACCGCACCGGCACCCACCTCCAAAATTTCGGTACCGGACATTTTTTTTATATATGTTAAAAAAATCATCAATTTAATTTTGAATTTTTTAAAAGCTAAATTGCAAATATGAACAATGTTTTCAACATTATTATGCTGTTTTCAGACGAATTATACCTTAGATAGCTGTAACCAGGTATGATACATACTACTTGCCGGTGCGGCATCGACCTTTGAAATTATGGCACGTACACCGGTGCCATTACAGCACTTGTCTGCAAATAAATTAACATAGAGTGGTACTTATAAGGCAAATACAAAAGGACGCCATTTTCTAAGTTTTTCAGTGCTTATTTTGCCATTTAGAGGCGAAAAAACAAAATTTTATAAAGTTTTGGAATCCCGAAAAACAACACATTTTTTAAAAAGACCATTTCACCCTTGTTCTACTAAATTTTTCTAAGTTTGGAGTGTTTCTAAGTGGGTGGTACTCGTTTAAATCAAGTCACGAGTCATATTTGTGAAACAGAGTAAAAAATTGTTTACCCCACTGGTTGTTAGCCACACAAGCATACACACCTTGGTCACCCATTGTGGCTGGATCTATCTCGAGTTTGCCTTAAAAACGATCTTTGAAAAAGATGAATGAGTATATCCGAACTTACTCCAGATCTCAGTTGTGCCCACTGGCTTTTGATAGTACTGCAAAATGACAATTTAGTTTTGTTTTTTTCTGATTTGCATACATGAACGTTGTTTTTAGGCTGCATTTCTGCCCCTTCTTTAAACCATTTATCATGGGTCGAGGATCACCTTTGCCCTGCATATTATGATGAGTTTAAAGCCAAGACGAAAGATCTTAAAGTAAATATATTTTTAAGTAGCTGAAGAGGCTGACTTAAACCTGGGAGAAGTGTGATCCGGTTACAATATGAGCACTCTGCAATTGAACAAATGTCATAAAACAAATAAATTTACTTGATTTTAGTCCAGATACCGTATACCTTAAACGGCACCTCCCTACTAGACGGCCCCTCCGAGGGTGGTTGAAAAAATAGACGACCCGGGCTGCACTGAAAAAACCACGCACCAAGAATAGACAGCCTAATAAATCCCTCTAAAACCAACTATATTTTAAATCTCGCATTAACGTTTGTAACACTACGTGTCCAATGACGCGGAAAAAAAGTCGCAGTCACAGTTGCAGTCACAGTCACAGTGTGTGTCCAATGACGCGGAAAGGTGATTTTGTCACACATTCACTTTTTGTCACAGATTCAGTTTTTTCTGTCACAGATTTACTCATTTCTGTCACAGATTGGATTCTCGACACGAAATCAGCAATTTTTGAATTTTTTTGTGTGAAATTTAGGGGTGGCAAAGACCAAATGGCTCAGTACCCACTCCGGAATGGCCAAAGGCCAAAATAATTGCTTTTTTGGGGGTATACTAAAGGGGGAGTAAACGTTTTGAGAAAAACCAATTGAGCAGATCAGATTTTGGGTCCGATCGGCTAAATCACTCACAAATCCACCCTGAATTCTGAGCGATTAAGCCCATCGGAACCGAAATCTGATCCGCTCAATTGGTTTTTCTCAAAACGTTTACTCCCCCTTTAGTAATCTCCCAAAAAACCAATAATTCTGGTCTTTTGGCCATTCCGAAGTGGGTCTCCAGCCATCTGGTCTTTGCCCACCCCTGAATTTCACACAAAAATTTTAAAATTGCTGATTTCGTGTCGAGAAACAAATCTGTGACAGAAATGAGGAAATCTGTGACAGAAAAAAGTGAATCTGGTACAAAAACGCTAAACGACAATGGTTACGCTAAACCACAAAATTTTGGTCACAAAGAAAAACTTTTTTTAGTGTAATATTTTAATTTGCATGTTTATACTCATTTGAAAGCTCTTTCAATGGCGGAGGACCTTTAGCAATCAGACTTTAAGATTGCTGTGAAAAAAAATGAAATTGTGCCCCTTGAAAGTGAAAAGTGGTGGTTTTCAGGGTTAATCTTATGAGTGCCCATTTGGTCACAAAAGAAAAATTTTTTTAGTGTGATATTTTTATTTGCATGTTTATACTCATTTGAAAGCTCTTTCAATAGCGGAGGACCTTTTGGAATTAGATTGAGAATAAATGTAAAAAAATTGAGATTTTGCCCTTCGAACGTGAAAAGTGGATTTATATTTTTTTTTTTTTTCAAATGCAATCACAATTTTTTGAATAGCATCGATGAGGGCTCGGGTTCAAGTGCTCCAATTTTGTTTTTTTCCAAAAATATGCAAAAAAAGATTTAGCCCTTTTAGTGCCGAAAGATCGGAAAATATTGAAAAATATACGGCCCTTCTCTAATAGATGCCTTCCCCCCCTCCGATGATGGTTGAAAAATAGACAGCTCGAGTCTTCGAATAGGAAATTTACGGTATAACACAGAAGAATCGCACAAGAAAGAGTAATTTTTAAACAGAAAAGGTTGACTTTTTGGTGAAAAAGACGCCATTCTGTGCATACAAGGCGTAATTTTTTGATAGGAAAAGAATGTTTTATGGCAGAAGAAGCGCTACTTTTAGGGTCAAAGAGCATTCCACTAATTTTTTGTTTCTTTTTACTATTGTAGTACCATTCAAACTTCTCCAATTTTTGTAACGCATGTAAATTACTAGGGTTATGCAATCGTCAGACAATTGCAAACGTGGACAATTTTCCAAAAGGCAGAAAATTGCAATACCACTGGCTCTAACATTTTTACTGTTTCAGTGAGCTGTTGTAGCATGAATTGAGAGTTTTCCGATAATTGTCAATTACATCGGACAATTATTGTTGGTCAAACCTATAAATTACTCTCAAAAAACATTTTTTGAAATTTTTGTGGCATTGTGCGTAATTCAAAAACATATTAGTTAGAACCATTAATAATCCACTTACTCGATTGTCTGCCAATTCGCGTTGAATAAGTGAGAACTCAGCAACCTGTGCAAACTGCAGATTAGACTTGCCTTTGCCTTTGCCACCTCTCCTGCCTCCTCTACACTCCACCGCCGGGGCCAAAACACTAACAGAGCGATGACCATCACCACCACAATACCACCATCAAACGGACAACCTCGGCGCAAAAAAGGCGTTTACTGGACAGCTTTGGAGCACTCATGGTCAAAAGTCACTACCACCACTTTGTGCATCCGGCCTACCAACGTTTGGCTAGAAGGTAATTGGATATTGATTTATTTTAAGATGGAAGGAAAACTAAGGAATCAGCTGTCGTTTTTTGCTAGTTAAACAAAAGTTTCAAAAATTATGTCTCGAATTTTTTCGATTACTATAGTTCACTGCTTATATTTTTATTGTTTATGCTTGCATATGCTCTCATTTTACAGGCCCCTCAAAATTTGAATTCCTTAGCACTTTAAAACGACAGAATGCCAAGATTTTTGCGTACTCTTTCAAACATTTTTGACGTAATTTAAGTTTTTTTCACAATTTTTGGTATGAACTTACGTTTTTTAAAAATTTGTATCCAGAAAAGCATGCAAAATAAATGGTAACACAGGGATTTAATTGTCTTTATTTCATATATTTTCTAAAAAGCAAAGATACGATCATAAGGTAGCCAGCTTTCTAAATGTAGGGTGGTCACTAAAAATGGTCATATTTCAGCAAAAAAAAGTGATTTTGATCAAATATCATCAAATTCAGATAAAGCAACACATTTTGGTTAAAAAATGGATTTTCGTAGTGTTCTTGGTCTTTTTTATTTATTTTTGTATGATCGGGCAGCTTAGGATTTAGCTTTGAAACAAACTCTGTTGCATGATTTTAGCTTAAAATATAGAGAAAAAGCCGTTTTAAAAAATACAGGGTGGCGCAATTTTTTCGGGTACATTTGTTTTGTTCATAACTTTTTAAATTCGCGGTCATTTTTTTTCGCTGACCACTCATTCAAAAGCCCTTTCTTTGCCATTTTGTTTAAAAAAAAGAACGCGCCGATATGATTAAAAATCACCGAGATATGGCTGTTTTTGTGAAGGCGTTGGGTTTTGACTGTTTATCCATGTGTTTCATACACATTTTTAATAACAATTCAGATAGACATTTTATTGATAACAAATCATAACATGCGAAACAAAACCCCAACCAGGACTCAATGAACGTTTGCAAATGTTTGGTCCACACTTCTGCCACCAACAGCAATGCACCGGTTGAGACGCTGTTCATAGGCTTGAATTGATCGGTCAATCATCTGCTGAGGCAAATATGGTGCTTCATATCTCCGCCTCCTTCAAGATCAAGTGGTTCCGGAACTTCAGCAGGGGGCAAATTTCGGGCAGTTGATTTTTATGCAGGTAGGTTAAAGGTTAATGATTATTGTGTACAAAATGCTTTCTCGTTTAGGATGGAGCCCACCTCATTGGTCTCTAGCTGTGCGCAACTATCTGACAGCAGTTTTTCCGAACAGGTGGATGGGTCGTGGTTCTCCGAATCTTTCTTGGCCGCCATATTCTCCGGACTTGACTCCCTGTGACTTCTTTCTGTGGGGCTGGATCAAGAGCCAAGTGTACCGATCTCCTATCAGCGACTTGGATGAACTGACAAGAAGAATTCAAAACGCCTTTCGAGATTTGCCTCAGCAGATGATTGACCGATCAATTCAAGCCTATGAACAGCGTCTCAACCGGTGCATTGCTGTTGGTGGCAGAAGTGTGGACCAAACATTTGCAAACGTTCATTGAGTCCTGGTTGGGGTTTTGTTTCGCATGTTATGATTTGTTATCAATAAAAATGTCTATCTGAATTGTTATTAAAAAATGTGTATGAAACACATGGATAAACAGTCAAAACCCAACGCCTTCACAAAACAGCCATATCTCGGTGATTTTTAATCATATCGGCGCCTTCTTTTTTTTAAACAAAATGGCAAAGAAAGGGCTTTTGAATGATTGGTCAGCGAAAAAAAATGACCGCGAATTTAAAAAGTTATGAACAAAACAAATGTACCCGAAAAAATTGCGCCACCCTGTATATTAAATTTTTTATAACTTCTCAATCTCTGTATTTCGGACGTCATTCAATAAATTTTGATATCTTGTTGGAAAGCTGAGATTTCATGCTCACGATAATGCAAAAAAAACTGGAAAATTAACACAGTAAATTGAAAAAGTAAATCTATTTAGAATTAGAAGCATTTTTCGAAAATTAGGGGCAGAATTAAAATTACCCAAAAAAATTCAGAACCGTGGTTCTCAATTCCTTTCACCCTTCGATATCCGACCTTCTTTTTAGTACAATTCGGTCGTTTTTCGTCAAAAAATGCCATTTTATGCAGTGCTTGTTGATTTTTCAGTACCGAAAAAAATAAAAACATCAAATATAAAAAACTTCAGGTCACGCAAAAAGTACAGTACTATCAATACGCTGGCTTAAACAGAAACATCCACCAAGAATCCAGGCTAAAATCCACCATCTCCATCTTGGAGGGACCTAACATCTTTTTTCAGAGTCACCTCAATTACACGGTTTTGTGTTTGAAAGAGAGCAAAGATGTAGAATTTCAGGGTTCTCAAAAAATATTCCACAAAAGTTCGCAAAAAATGGCTAAACATTGGACTGTAAAACAACAGTAAAACAATAGCTTCAGAAGGGCGACAGACTTAGCCGACTCAAATACTATATAAACATTTTTCAACTTGCAAAACAAGAACTTATCTTTCAGAGCTCGTAAAGCTGAAAAAGATGCCCAAGCGCAGCCGAAAAATAACCAAACAAAGCAAAATAAAGCCAGTTTTGGAGTATGCCAACTGGCAGTGCGAATCAAACAGCGTTTGCTGAACTACTCACCTCTGGCTAGAGTTCCTCCATTCTACTGCCAGAAATGTGGCTTGGCCTCTAATAAAATGATGGTACTTACCAACCATGTTTGCTCTAAGAAATTAGTTGCATTTTCTGAATATACAAATCGTGAGGCTCTTAAAAAGTGCTTTATTCACACAAATCGTCAATCTGATAATTTTAGTGGAAAAGCTGGTGCGCTTGGGTTTCCGCAGCAAGGTAAAGGATGCATTTGCAGTGTTGGAGAGGATCCCTAACCCTCAGTCTGTCAAGATTCATAGACTACCTTCATCTTTGCACTTCCATGTTCTCGACAAACTTAAAAGCCCACCTACTCTGATGTGAGCTTTTTGGCTAAACTCCCTTATACGGTGCCCTCCCAAAAGCATCAAAAACGTGTTTTTTCGATGTTTTAGCACTTTAGAAAACGTGTTTGTAGGGCGTGGCCGACAATGTTTTGAAAAAAATTGACCAAAAATTGACTTTTTGCCTTGGGGACCAAGGTAAAGCCTGGGTGAGATGGACTTGGACATCGTTGAATGTTTTTTTGAATTTCAGCTCTGACAAAATATCACCTTTTTCTCTGTGTGATAGCTTGAATGAAAGCCTAGAGTTTTGGCTACATTTCAGTATATGAAACGTGTAACTTGTAGAAAAAAGTCAGTAAATATCAATCAAACCAAAGAAACACCAATCAAAAGAAAAACCCCCAAACGATCGATTTTAGTAAATTTAGCCTCTTTTAGCCTGTAAATGAGCTCCAGATGTTGTTAAATCATGCTCTGATAATTCGTTGGATAGAGTGTGAGGAACATTTTGACAAAAAAAACTTGTAAATTAAAGGAGATAAAAAAGTGTGTGCGCCCACTGGGAGTCGAACCTGAGGGTTCGAAATATTCGCATCTCGATGTGCAAAAAACCTTAATTTCGGCTTTTTGGAACTGATAGCATTTTGAGAACAAACATATTGATTTTTCTGTAACTAACAAATTTCATCCGTTTTTCTACAATTTGGTATAATAGTTCTGAGAAATCAATCAGTTGTCAAGTATTTGTCAAGTAAAATGGAACTTTGAAATTTGTCCCATATATGGGACAGTGCGCATTTAAGGGTAAGAATAGTCTCGATAAAAAATGGTAGCATTAAAAATGAAAAAATTTTGAAATATAAATGTTGTTTTCAGAGAACTAGCATCAAAAGCCTTCGATAGTGCTCATTTACATTTTGAAACGGTAGTGCCTGTTTGTTTACTCTCTTCATCTGCTCCACAGACATCACAAAACGGTCAATTAGCTAAGCAAGAAGCATATTCTGAAGACACTGCTGGCTATTTCTGTCAAGTTTGCTGCAAACTTTTTTGTCGCTTTCTCGACTACGACCAGCATTTGGAAGAAAATGAAGACTGTGCCAAGTTGGCTGATCCTCTAGAAATTGAGGCAAGTATATTCATTGAAAATGTTTCACAATCAACTCTCTATAAACCATCATACGGTAAACCGGACCCTGGGTTGTATAGTTTTTCTGTAATTTACTAGATTGCTGAATGTTTAGCTTGCAGGTGGCAACAACCAAGCCCTACTCCAGACTTGGTCATTTAATAGAGAATAAAGATATTGCACAAATGAGTTACCAAACAGACGATCAAGACAGCAGACAACAACCACAACAAGTCTATAATTGCACAAAGTGTTTCAAAAATGACTTCTTGGAATCAGAACATTTTCATGAACATATCTTTAGTTGTGCATTGCAAAATTCTTAAAATAAAAACTGAAAATAAGTCAATACTATTTAAGAATATATGAGCCAAAATGTCGGCATAATAAATTATATGTTGGTATTATGAAAAACTCCCAAATTTGACCAGAAAAATAAGTTCCAGACATGTGATTGCTTCTAGTTCTCACTGGTCTTGAGCTTCGTGAACTTTCGTAATACAATGCGATAAAAGCTTCGTGTAATTTTTGGCCTAGTATTTGGTGCAAATTCCTTAATTCTGTCTGACCTACATTAAATTTTTTTGAAACAAAAGCTAAAAAGCACCCCTTTTTTCGCAGCGAATGTCAAAATTTTGACTCTTTTACCGCACATAAAGAAGTACAGGGTGGCGCAACTTTTTCTCCCTAGTTGACTTTTGCCATAACCTTTTTGAATTTTTGTTGTTTTGATGAGATCTTTTTTTTGTTAGATAGAGGAGACTCTGGCAAATTTTTTCGTACCGAACATTCATTTTTTCATGTTAGCTTTGTTGACAATGACGACCTTTCTAAAAATGTGTCGTTTCAGATGCGTTATTCGCCTGAAGATCGAGCAAAGTGCGTGGAATGGTTTATCGAGGAAGAAAAAGCGCGAGTTCCAGTTAGGTTGGACGGTCGAAATTTTCTGCGATATCTTTTCTGGAATTTTGCCACGCTTTTTCCTTCCTCGATAAACCATTCCACGCACTTTGCTCGATCTTCAGGCGAATAACGCATCTGAAACGACACATTTTAAGAAAGGTCGTAATTGTCAACAAAGCTTACATGAAAAATGAATGTTTGGTACCAAAAAATTTGCCAGAGTCTCCTCTATCTAACAAAAAAAAAGATCTCATCAAACAGCAAAAATTCAAAAAGTTATGGCAAAAGTCAACTAGGGCGAAAAAGTTGCGCCACCCTGTATATCTGAGGCAAATACCGTATCATTACGGCAACCAGACAAAGCAACATCAAAACTATTTTGTCGCGCGACAATGCAACAAAAATGTTGCATTGTCGTATGCTTTTCGTCGTGCGACAAAATACCAAAAAATGTTTTTTGTCGCGCGACAATGCAACAAATTTTGCTCTTTTTCGGATTTTTCGAAGGGTTTTTTCAAGATATTCATTTAGGTGTTCATGGTTAGCGTTCCCGATCAATATGCGCATCTTCAAACTTAGAATTGACTGCTAAATTGTAAATTACTCTCGAGACATTAATGATTTATTTGATTTATTTGCAACAATGCACTGTCGCACGACAAAATGACAAAAAAATTATTTTGTCGCGCGACACATGTTCATTTAAAATATTTTGTCGGGCGACAAAATAGTTTTGATGTTGCTTTGTCTGGTTGCCATCATTACGGCAAAAATGCTTGCAGCGAGACCAGACAACATCTTAAGTGCCATCACCCTCCGAAGAGTATTTTTCTCTAAGCCAACTTTTTTCAGTCTTGCCTTAGCCTAAGGCCTAAACCTAAGCCTAAGCTAGCACGCTACGTATTGCAAAAAAGAAAACTTAAAAAAATCAAGGTAACCCAAAATAGTACGCTTAGAGAAAATACTCTTTGGAGGGGGCAGGCAGTTGGGCTTTTACGGCGAGATCAGTGTTTTAAAAATTTCAGACCCGCTTTCCGTCAAAAAAAATCGCTTATGTTAAGTCAACTTTTTTTCATAGGCAAATCTTTTGGCGCAGGGTAGACAAGCGTATATTACGACAGAATCGGACATGCGTGTCTAAATATTAGTCTTTTAAATATTTTCCAGGCATCCACGCAGTTGCTATAGTAAAATAATGATTTTGTATTAGGGCATCCGTCACCCACCTAGAATTCGGTGGCCAGAACCATTTTCGCTGCAATTTCGAAGAAGAGATCTTTGTCCAAAGTAGCCATTTCGCTAAATTACAATTTTATTATACAGTGCGGAATCAAGATTTCAACAAACAAATGCATAAAACAATATAAAGAAGAAGAAAACCTCAAATATAGTCAAACGTTAAGAAAACTCAAATTGGCAACGACACATTTTCGCCTACTAGTAGATTTGACGAGCGACAATTTCACCTTTTTACGAAAATTTCGGTGCGAATTTTTCGAGTGACAGTCTCCTCTTACCACGAATTTGTCGGTAGTGCTATGCCTTTGCCTTCTGGCGGAATTTTACGACGGGATTTTGAGCCAAAAAGCTTTCGGAATGGTATTACTCTCCCAAAAACATCATATTTGGTATTTTGCACCAAAATTCGAATTATTGCGTAAAAAATATGAACACCAAAATAGCAGCAAATTTTTTACGTATCTACAGCCAGGAGTAATGATGCAATTTCAGTTAGAGAAATCGTGCAAAGGCTTTATTTCAAAATATCAAATTTTTAAGGTGGACGGCAAAGAGCCATTGTCAAAGTGAAGTGATCCATTTCTATAAGTGTTTTACCACTCCCTTTCTTGCTTAGCCAGCCGGTTGTCTATTGTTGTTGGTCTTTGGAGAAGTGTATAAGCGACACACGATTGCCTTCTCTTCAGTGTGAGGTACCGACACGGGAAAACTTTTTGTTGCCGTAGAAATTTTTGCCGCAGAAATACTTTTTATTGCCATGAAAAGACTTTTTTGCTTCACGCAATCCGCTCAAATGCTTTTTTCTTTCTTAAAGGGTCTTTACGCTACCACCAGCCCTCGTGAATAACCCTATATGCTGCTAGTGCAGCGGCTTTAAAGTGGATTCCCAAAGGAAAAAGCAACCACAAAAATCTTTATTCTTTCAAGTCACCCCATTTTCTACTTCAAAAAGCTTATAGACGCAATATTTAGCCTTTTCCTTAAGAAAACTTTATGATTTCTTCTTTCTTTAAAAAGTAAAAAATGCAGATTTGTGTTAGTTCAAGGTTATATCGAGGACTCTCAAAATTTGAATTTCGTATGCAGTCGAATCTTGATATAAGGTCACTCCCGAAAATTTGTTCCCGCCTAGTGTCTGACATTATTCTGACCCGCCCTGTTTTCAAAAAAAGGTGGCGTTATATCGAGGTTTTGTTTTTTAAATGGCAAAACTGTTTAGTTTTTTAAAAATTATCATTAAAATTGGAATCCTTGCGATATTTGGGACCAGACTGTAAAAAAATAACTGAAAAAAGCCTTCAAAAATTAAAGTAAAAAAGTGTGGGACCCTAGGGGAACCAACTTTTGCGGGTGACCCTATATCGAGGTTTCAATGTATTATGGAATATAAATCTTAAACTCACATTGAAAATTAACACTTCAATGCTGATGTGTAATAATTGCCATTTTCTACTCAGAAGCTATCTAATTTGTATAAAGACGGGACTTTACGCATAAAATAGCATTTTTTATGTTGTTAATTGGAGGATTTTTTGCCCTCCAACGTCACACCTTCAAATCAACTGGTTTCTGTAAAAAAATTCACTTGTTTATGTTGTGATATCCGATATTCTTGAAAGTTTGCACTATCTGATAGGTTTTTTGAAATTAAACTTTTTTCCATAAAAATTTCAAGAGGGCACTGCATATACAGTCAAAGCTCGGGATGGGGATCGGCCTCAGGGTGCCGGATAAACGAGGTGCCGGATGAATGGAGTATCAGTTGACAGGGAATAAGCCAATCTCCGCCAAATGAGGTATATTTAAGGTGCCGGATAACTGAGAGTTCCGGATAACCAAGGTTTAACTGTACATACAATATTCCATCATTTTTTACGGTTGAATTAGAATTTTTTTAGATTTATCTCTTATCCTGCACCTTAAATATACTTCATTTTAGCGGGAACAACTGATACTTCATTTATCCCGCACCTAGTTTATCCAGCAACCTGGGGCCGGTCCCAGGGGAGCCGGATAACCGAAGGTTGACTGTAGTGTACACATGCCCTTCAAACGGTTTGTTTTCTGCTATTTCAGGTAAAAAAATTCCAGGTGTAAAAAATTTTAAAAGACTTTTGTACCTTCTAAAAACATGTCAGCAGAGGGGAGGGTGATATTTAGTGTGTATATTCAGCCTTAGCCGGCTGATGGCGAGTTCAAGCTCAGCCGGCTGAGTACGCCACCCTGGTCACAAACAAGTATAAACCGATTCGTACATCATTCGATGAGCATTGGTCAACGTTGAAGAAAGTGACAGAAACAAAAACTTATCTATTGTTTTTTGGCATTTATGTAATTTATAAATTAATTTCAAAAAGTCAAGAAAGTAGTCCAAGTTGTAGTATAGTTTGAATAGGTGGGCAAATAGAGGGGGGGAGATTTAGTGTGTATATTCTCTACCATTTGCTTGTCTTTTCCTCTTTCTCCTCATCCAGAAAGAAAATAATAAATTGCTGCTAGTTTTGGCTGTCACCAGTGTTCTGCTCTTCCCTTCCTTATCCTCGTTGTCTTTTTTGCTACTGCTGCTTCTGCTATCCAACAGCACTAATAACTCCAATTTTCTTTATTCTTGTTGTTGTTCCTCGACTAATGCTTGTTTGCATTCAGGAGGGGTTTGAAACACACCCATTGCTTACAAATCGTACTAGCTTTTTTGCGCACTCCAGTAATTGTTTTTTTTTGATGTGTATGTATAGCAAACAATACAACCCCTTTTCTTGTCTTTTCGTTATTTGATTGAAGTGACGATAAAATGTGTATGTTACGAGTGGGATTCGAATATGAGATTTAGACAAATAAGACAAATCAGTTTTGGAAAAAAATTTAAAAATTGAGCTAAAAAAGTGCCGGACCTTAGGCGGTAACGAATTTTTGGGGTGACGGTTTATCGAGAGTCGACTGTATTATCTTTAAATGTAATTGCAGAAAAATAACTTTTTGCACTAACTTTTTGCAACTTTTAATTTGTAGATTTTCATGAAATTCAGAAGGTCTTAAAAACTTTTAAGTTATATGGACTCTGGTAACCGGCGTCTGGTTCAAAGGTAGGAAACGCTTTTTCTCTCGCCAAGAGACTTTTCCTCTTGCCAAAAGTATTTTCCTTGTCGCCTGTTTTGAAGGGCCATGCCCGTTTGAATTGGCGGAGGATAGCTTTTTTACTCCGAAATAATCTCTACATAGTAGTTGATAAATAAATTCGTTTCGGACATTTATTGATACTAAGTTGGAAAAAGTTTAACGTTACGTTGCGTATTGAATTGTTTATTTCAGCAATTCTTCAGCGACGAGTTTAAGTTCTAAGCCTCAAAGTCATTCTTACTTTTTTGAATACATTCTCGCATTTTTTAAATTTTCTAATACCAATTCAGAAGCAATTCAACATTAAGTGGCTAGGCTACATGTCAAGCTAGTGAGCAAATTGATTCAGCGCTCGCTGTCAGTTTTAAGTCTCAAAGTCATAGTCTAGATTTGCAAAAATCGAGGCATGGTTTAAAAGTTAATGAAAGGCCTTCTTGAAATGCGCGTAAAAATACATCCGAAAGAATATAGATTTTTGCACATAAAAAATCATACAGAAATTGCATAAAAATAGGCCCGAAATATGCAAAAAACGAAATTATTGCTAAAATCAATAATTTGCTGCTTTTTAGCACTGTATTGCAGTTGCCGTTAAATCTCTGTTAGCAGTGAAAATGCCGGCCCTAGAATATTGTGTCATGTGTCATGACAGCGTGAAGAGGATACAAATGCCTTTTTCTTGTTCAAAGCTTTTAGAATCAACTTTTAAAAATTTTTTTATTCTAGAATTTTCGCCGTCGATAGCTTGGCGTTTTTTTTTGCGAATCCAAAAAACCACTTTATAGACTCAGGCCTTTTTAGCGTATTCTGTTAATTTTTGCATTAAATTGATGAAAATAAACTCCAGCTATTTATTTGACTATTATGAACTTCACAAATTCATGTTTTGCCGTCATTGTGCAACCTACTACTGAAATCTTTTGTGCACAATTTCCGGCCAATTGCATAACTATTGTTATTTCCCATTCGGATGAAAGCTTTTTTTGTCTCTAGTGTGTGTTTATGAATAATCCTTTGCTCATTTTGTTCTTCTTTTCCCCCACTTTTCAATTCAAAGTAGACACACACACGATTTTCTATCTCTATTGAAGTTTGTTTGGCAGTGAAAAGAAGAGAGAGAAACACAAAAAAGAATCAAATTCACAAAACTTGTGCCTGAATTTAATTCATTAAAAAGGTTGTTTTATCGATTTTTTTTGTCTCTTCTTCTTTTTCTGGCCGTGATTCATTTATACTGTCAATTCCTTTCGCAATTATGAAAGTTTTTTCATAAGATGGCAAAGGTTTTGGTTGGCCACTCCCTAAATTAAAAGTGATGGTGATGGCAAAATATAAAAAAGCATAGTAGTCCAGTGCTTACAGTAACTTTTTGATTGGATAGATAGTTGACTCGTTTTGAATTTCACTTGTATTGGTCGATGTACCACCAGTTGGAGGAAATTTTTCTGAAAACTTTTTGATATTTTTATAAAATGCTGTATTTTCGACATTCTTTTTAAAGGTCTCTTAATGGGCAGAAACATCTTAAGAATCCAAATTACACAACAGAAATTTCAAAAGTGCTTGGTTACTGGTTGTATCATCTTTTAATCGAGTTACTCTGAAATTGTAGTCATTTAATTCACTATTATAATGTTTCAAAGATCTGTTTGCTAGAAGACCTCAATTTTTTTTTGAAAATACAAGATTTTTATGAAAAAAAAGTTTAACTTTTTGTAGAATGTGCCACTAATAGCAAATTCTTATTTCTATCTTTAGTAAAAAAATTCAGATGACCAGAACAAGATCGAGCAACAGCAGGTGTGGAGACGTGGTCAGATATGTTATTGGAGCCAGCTCCTCGTCTGCTGCCGACAAGTTCTATGAATCTTACAACGATGTCAACATATTTTTAGACTTCGAGCACGTGCGTCCCACTGATTCTGAGCGCTTTCTTTTTCAGTTGCTGGATCAAATACTGAGTAGGTTGCCTTTTGTTCTGTGGGTCAGCAAGATATTTTTTTAATGCTTATTCAAAACTTTTGGCAAATTTGGCAATGTTTATTTGTGCTTTCTGTTTTGCTTACCGAAAAATATTTTTTATTTGAGACCCATTACCAAAACTTCTTTCAAAGTTAAATAAAAGTTTGACGCTACTGTCATATAACCCTCCCCAACAGCTACTGTAATATAACGAGAAGTATCTAGGCTTGGCAGCGGGACGGGAATCTCACGGGAATCCCGGTTTGGGAATCCCGAAAATAATCACTTTCCCGTTCCCGTTTCCCGCCGGCTCAAAGTTCAAAATCCCGTTTCCCGCCCGCTCACTTTTCAAAAATCCCGAAATTTTCCCGAAATTCAAATTTAAATTTATTTAATGCCAAAACGAAAAAAGTTTGCTCCTAAGCAATTTTGCTTGTCATTTCACTTGTCATTTCGGCTTTTGTTGCCATTTTTATTGTCTCTTTTCATCTGATTTTTGTTTCAGGCAAAATGGTCCATAACATTTGGAAAATCGATCTTTTCGAAGCTATCGGCAAAAATGAAGCAATCTGCAAAATTTGCCGTGAAGTTGCAGCCAAAAAGCACAAGTACAAGATCTCCGATGGTTCGGTTAAATCTCTCATCTCACACACTAAGCAGCATTAAGAATATGAAAAGAAACTTGCCAAGCTGGAAGACAGATCGGATGAAACTGCCGTGATGGACAGATTTGTGATACGACCTTCCGGTAAGTTTTTCATTCTTTCGCTTTTAGCTTTATCATTCTGCTTCAGGAGGAATGAGCTCGCTGGACAACAAAGTCATCAATTACATCGCCGAAAACTGCGTCTCGTTTAATTCCGTGGAAAGCCGATCGTTCATCTCTCTCTTCATTAGTTCGAACTCGACTGAGAAACTCAAGAATCGTCGTCACTATTCCGACACAGTTTTGCCGCGTGCCTATCGCGCTGTCGTCAAGCTCATGAATGCAAAGCTGAAGGTGTTGGAGTCAATCTCTTTCACGACGGATATCTGGTCTTCATCGTCATACTCGTTTATTAGGTGGGAGCTTTTTTACACGTTATCAATGTTTTACTAACAATGCTTTAGTCTTACGGCTCATAGAATTGATGAAGAATGGAAGCGGGTCAAGTACGTCCTTGCGATCAGGGAGTTCCCAGGAAGCCACACCGCCGTTCACGTCAATGCTGCCATCAAAAAGATTCTGGAAGAATGGGAAATCGAGCAGAACCGGTGCCACGTCTTTCTTCGCGATGGTGCCGCAAATATGAAGAAAGCCTTTGAATGTTTGTTTTTACTTTACCCCGGATTGGCTGAAACTTTACTTTAAGGAGATATCGAGCACACCGATTGTGGGGCGCACAAATTGAACTTGGCCGTGAAAACTACTATCTCCTCCGCTCGTTCGATTATCGAAGAAGTGCTTGGCGAATGCCGAAAAAGTGCGGGTCACTTCTCGTCTTCTAATTTGGCCAAAGATCGTCTGAAAGTGTGCCAAACTGACGCAAAGATAGAAGGAAATCGAATCATACAGGTTTGTAAACTGATTGGTCTGTTAAATATTAGGATATTTTTTGAAGGACGTCCCTACTCGGTGGAACTCAACGTCTTCTTCAACAGAAAAGCGCACTTCAGCTCTACTTTGCTCGTCACCAGCTTCCAACTGAAGCAGATAATATCTTCCGCAGCGAATGGAAACTGCTAAAACAAATGGCCTGCCTTCTCGAGCCCGCTGAAGCTTCTACTCTGGATTTGTGCAAAGATGATTCCCACCTTGGTCTCCAAATCGCAAGTGCACAAATGCTGAGAAGGGAACTGATGGATGCAGATGTGCCGGAACTACTACCAGAAAAAGAACTACTTCAAGCGAGAATTGACGACAGATTCGGTTTTATCCTGTATTTTCAGAAACTATGCTCTGGCGCTTTTCCTTGATCCGCGTTTCAAAGATCGGCGTGTGACTGATGGTGCAGAATTCTGTCTTCGTGTACAGAACTGGATTGCAAGCCAGTACCAACCGGCCTCATCTGAAGTCGAACAAGTGTCACGTGCTGAGGTATCGTCTCAAGAGGAACCAGTCGCAAAAAACCTAGAAGCCTTTTTGCTCGAGAAAAAGGGACTGAGGTTGAAATTTTGCCAGCACCTAACAGCTGGATGGAAAATCTTTCGTTTGTAAGTATCCGCTTACTGTTGCTTTTTGTTAAATTGTTTAACTATTAAGGAAATGAGGGCATACAACGCGGAGAAGACTTTGGAGATTTTATCGGATCCACTCGTCTATTGGCAGAAAAATATGGTACGCTTTCCGATCCTATCGAAGGCTGCTCGTCGGTATCTTTCTGCGCCTTCAACTTCCGTCGGCAGCGAGCAACTCTTCAGTCATGCGAGGGATGTATTTCAATACCGAAGAGGCCAGCTCGATCCTTTCAACGCGGAACAATTGATATTCCTGAACAAAGCTCTCCAATATGTCAACTTTACTTATTGATTTGTTTGTTGTTTGAATTTGATAAAAATCGCAGAATTTTGGCTTTTCTCTTTTTTTTACAAATTCCCGTTTCCCGTCGGATTCCCGAAATTTTGGAATTCCCATTCCCACAGGAGCAATTTTTTTCAAATTCCCATTCTCGTTTCCCGCCGGACCCCTAACTGCCAAGCCTAGAAGTATCCATAGAAAATTAAAAAAACCAGTTTTATGAATATTTTTGTCATATTTTGAGCATATTTTTGTCAATGGTATTTAAAAATGAAAAACTATTTCGAATTTTCATTAAAACAGAACGCCAAGCCCGATTTGGTCATTTGACGTGTTTGACACGCCGTGACACCCCCCTGTGGTTCGGAAAAATTTTTTTTTCAGAACCAAAAAACAGCCGGTTTTCTTATGAAATCGGGTCGAGAAACACGAATATGAGGTTATCTCCTCCATCCGATCACTCCCCGTGGGGGGATTGTAAACTCAAGCCCAAAAACCATACTTTTTTTTGAAAAATGGTGAAATTATTACGTGTCGTCCCTGAGCCTAATGCCTACGGCCCGAAGCCTAAGGGCTAAGCCTGATTCCTAAGCCTAAAATTATTGGGGGAAAAGGGGGGGGTGGTTTTATATTACAGGAGGGGTTTTTGGGGGGGGGGGCGTTTTGGAATCAGGGGTTTGGTGCTACACTATAGAAAATGTGGCACTGTATTTTTGGTCATACCCTCAGCAACTGAAAATATTTTTTAAATGCTGTTGCATGACTGGAAAAATCGTTGCGTAAGTCAGAAAAAATTATAAATTATAAATATAAAATTGCAAAAAGTGCCTTAGTCTTCGAAAATTGTGTATCATGTGTATCACCCTAATAACTATTTTTTAATTTTTCAGCTGTAGCAGACCGCCTTGAACAGGATATAGCAGAGTATGGAGCAGGAGCGTCAGCTCAAGTGCGGGAAGCATTACAGAATCCCGCAGATGCAAATGTTCAGCATTCCGCTATGCATGTTGTTAGACAGTTTGTGTTGCGCATCAAGTCCTACTATGATCTGGCTCAACAAATTGAACAGGTGCTGTTTTACATCACTTTGCTTAGCTTTGACCATATTTGTGTGTTCAGGCTTGGCCCAACCTGTTGTGGAACTGTGCTCCGGTCCCCTTCCCCAGCTGAACAAATTGACTCAGCCCAAGCACTGTGCAAACAGCTAGCTCGTGTGGTCGACTTTGTGTTCAGATTCGACTCTTTGAAGATGTCAACACCTGCGCTGCAAAATGATTTTAGCTTTTATAGGTAGTAAGTTTTTAAAATTTGAACATTTAAGGATAGAAAAGCTTAGACTAACCTTTTTCTATTGCAAAAAGTCTTTTTTAGCTTGTGTAAAAATACTTTTTTTGCTCCAAATTTGCGCTATTTGCACCAAAAAAAGGAGATTTGCAGCAAAAAAGTAGATTTGCGGTAAAAAAACTTTGCATCAAAAAAAGCTCTGTCCAAAAAGTTTTCGCTCTGCACTTGAAAAATTTCGTGTAACAGTGTAAGTTGAAACTAAGTTTTTGTGTGAAAGTTTTACGTACTTCTTGGTTGATATGTACCGAGTAGTCCAAGAAATGTGCACACTTGTAAACGGCCATAACTTTTTTTCTAGTCCGTTTTTGAAAATCTGTAAACGCCATTCGACTCAAAATTGATAAGAATTTCTTCGATATATAATGTCAAAAAAAAACGATTTTTGCTTGGTCCCCCTGTGGTTTGGGCCTAGCCTATCCAGAGGCCATCCGGAGAACAGGACTTAAACCACAGGGATGATCAAGCAAAAATCGTGTTTTTGACATTATATACAAAAAAATTCTTATCAAATTGTCAGTTGAAAGGCGTTTAAATTTTTTCAAAAAACGCTCTACAAAAAAAGTAATGGCTGCTTACAAGTGTGCACATTTCTTGGATCACCCGGTACTTATAAGAAAAGATGAGATTTTTTTCAATATGCTCTGATGGGTGCGTAGTCATTTGGTAACTTTTTGTAAAATTACACAAAAGTTACCAAACGTCTTACCATAACGCCAAGGATTTGAAATTTAAAAATTCATTCATAATTTTTGCACGGTTGGGTGTTTTTCCATGAACCTTTTTGCTCTCCCTATTTTTCCTACTATAGTGGTACAGTCGAGTCTCGATATAGTGGCACCCTCGGAACTGACCATCAGGGGCCACTATATCGGAGTGCCACTATACCAAAACATTTAATCGAATCCAGTCCAATGGTGCAACTATAGCAAGACTTTTCACTACAATAATTTTATTTAAAACAAAACAATCGAAAATAACACTTAAGAGCTTGGAAGAAACCTGTGAGTTTACTTTTCTTTAAACACCATTGTCTTGTTTGATAACCGAAGAGAAGACACACTTCTTCGGAATTTTCATAAGTAAAATGCAGACAAAAATGAAATTTTCCTCTATATAGAGGGTGCCACTATATCGAGGGTGTCACTATATCGGAGTGCCACTATATCGAGACTCGACTGTATAAAACAAAAAGTTAAAAAGTTTTACATGCTTAAATCCAAATAATAACATATCAATTCTTATCTAACCTATTGTTCTATCATCGACATAAACTAACCTCTAATTTTGACTTCTCCCATCTTTTAGATAAAAAGCCAGAAAAGCTCACACAAACGAAATTCTTGGTTTATTCAACACATCAGCAAAAACAATGACAATGAAAAGGATTAAGTGAACATAACGATCGAAAGAATCTCAATACTTCTTCAACGCTCCAGCCGCCACTTCTAGAGCCATTTGCTTGCAGAATCGATTCATATTTTTCTGGGCACAGTTCACTTGGCTTGGTCTGGACGCAATTTTGGCGAATCGACAAAGGAAAAGCCCGCAGTCATAACTGTTCTCTTGCATCGCAATTGTCTGTAAAACTTTAAGGGTATAATGAGCAAATGTTTGTAATACCTTGTCCATGAAGGCCAGCCAGTTCGTTGGATGCAATCCCTTGTAACTTTTCTGAGCTGACTCCACTTGCAAAAACTCTCTAAACATACAAATGCTAATGAAACAGATAAAGCAATGATCTTAGTTGATTTGGGAAATGTATCTACTACCATCACCATGAAGAGAATCATAGTAAACTAGTCGTTGTTTACTCACTTTGACTACCTTAATTTGAAACTTTCACATGCTTAATGTCAAATCAAAGCATACCACGAGCGACCAATGAAAAGCATGATGGATAGGTATCAAAACGATATCACTTTGAAAAATGTCCATGGTCAATAAAACGTCTTCGTAGTGCACTTCTTGTTTTACTGTGCTATGAAGTAAGCAGCCACATCCTTCAGCTTCACTTTCTTGTTTTTAATTTTCTGCAGCAGCTCGACCACATCATCATTGGACCACCCGAATTCTTTCATCTAAACAGTCAAGAAGATAAAAAACTGGCCATAAGAGTGTGAAAAAAGGGAGAGCAAAAAAGTTCCTGGAAACACACCCGACCATGCAAAAATTAAGAATGAATTTTTGAATTTCGAATCCATGGCGTTATGGTAAGACGTTTAGTAACTTTTGTGTAATTTTACAAAAAGTTACCAAACGCCCCAATGCCGCTCTGATGTTCATCTTAAAAAAACAACAGCCCTAGTTAAATACATAGTGCGTAAAAAGTTCTGACAACTTTTTTAAACTCAAAATTTTATACCATATTTCGTTTTATGAGTGAAAACTGTTTTTCCAGTTTTTTTCTACATTAAATTCCATACAAGATAGTTGTTTTACTTTTTTGTTTTTCCAGAAATTATGGCACCCAACGATCAGCGAATTGAAGCAGTGCGAATGTGTCAAAGAGGAAGACTATCACGGAAATTGCAAGGGAACTTCTTTTGGACAAGAGCAATGTGCATCGAACTCTGAAGCGCTTCAATGAGCTGGGGACTTACGAAGATCGGAAAGCAGCGGAACACCAAGAAGTGCAACGACTGCTCCTATCATTCGCCGTATTAATGAGAAGATCCTTCGCAAGCCGAAGAAGAGACAAATGGCAAGAGTCGAAGGAATCAGCGAGGGGAGTGTCCGAAACATTGTGAAGCAAGATCTCAAAAGCTACTCGTACAAGCTCCAAGAAACGCAGCATTTGGACGAGAACAAGAAAAAGATTCGTAAAGAGAGGTTAGGGATTCAGTTTTGGTTTTCGATTTGGACAAAATGTTTCAGGTGTCAAACGCTTCTTCGACGGTTCCAGCGTGGTTCGCACAAATCGATCGTATTTTCGGATGAAAAGCTTTTTGTCGTGGAGGAAAAGTTCAACAAGTAGAATGTGCGCATCATTGCAAAGGACATCGGCGAGGCAAGCGCAAAAGGAAGAATTGTTGGCAGAATAGCTCATCCGAAATCGGTCATGGTCTGGGCGGGATAACGTCTACTGGAAAGACTCCTCTGGTGTTTGTCGAAGAAGGCGTCGAAGTGAATGTAGTCAATTATCGTGAAAAAATCCTGGAAGAAGCGCTGCTGCCGTGGGCAAGAAGACATTTTCGATGTCGTCACTGGTGTTTCAGCAGGTTTGTTTTTTTTCAATTCCTTTCTTTCATCTCGTTTCAGGATTCTGCTTCTGCGCACAAGGCTCGTGAGACTCAAGCGTGGTGCCGTAACAATTTGCCGGAATTCATTGATGTGAAGCAGTGGCCGCCGTACAGTCCTGATCTCAATCCGCTCGGGTATTCTGGAAGCAAAAGTGAACAACAGACGCCATAGGGAAATCGCTCAACTCAAGACCGCACTGCAAAAAGCATGGGAAGAAATCGACGAAGAAGTGCTCGCCTCGGTGGTGGATAATTGGCGAAGAAGATTGAATGCCTGCGTCCAAGCAAATGGCGGCTATATTGAAAAGTGATGCAGCTATCTTGTTCAAAATTCTTCGCTCTTGCTCGTGGTGTTATTGTTTTTTGATGTTATGTTACAAACAATAAAAGTTTTGAGTTTAAAAAAGTTGTCAGAACTTTTTACGCACCCTGTATAGTGCCAAAACCAGCAGTCAAAATTTAGTGGGGGATGGCCATCGCTGATGGGAATATTTTTTAATTCAGAAAAGGTAGAGCCGCAGTTACGATAAATTAAGAAGAGCATTTCGCGCAAGATGTGAAAATCTGGATTCTTAGTTCGGGCCAGGCCATCCCAAGCTGCAGAAGCTGGCTTGTTCGCCCTCCGCATTAATTGTGCCGTTCCTGCATTAATGCAGGATGGCACGATGATGACTTTGTCTCAAATGACCGTTGCCGTCTATGACAACAATTGTCCTCCGCCAATTCAAAAAAAAATGTCCTAATCATTGAACTTCTGTACGAATTTTTAAACTTAGTTTCTACACAGCTACACTTAAAACTAAATCCTACGTTTTGTTCTTTTAGAAACTAAGTTTAAAAAATCCGAACAGAAGATCAATGATTAGGAAAAAGTTTGAATTGGCGGGGACAATTTAGAACGCGTGGCCATGGTCCTTTGAACACTTTTAAAGCTTATCGGGTTAATTCTTTTTAACTGATTGAAGCCGAATTCCTCAGCAACATTTGAATGGTAATTTTCATTTTTTCGCGGCTGCAAATAAAGAGATCTTGCATTGACTTCGGTGAGGTGATTTGTTGAAAACACCCGAAATCTTTATATGAAATACAGCAAAGCCAAAAATTTACTGTTTGAAATGTAACAATCATAGTGTTACACGTGCTAAAAATAGCGAGTGCGGGTGTGGAATTTCAATGTTCACATGGAGAGTGTGGGTGTTTTTTTAGCACCTTAACTTGAAACACTGCAAAATTACTAGAAAATTCGGCGCTAGTAGTGAATACAATGGGGTCTGGGACATAAATTTGACTACTTTTTACTTATGCAAAAAAGGTGAAAATCGTTGAGGGGGGGGGTATTCGCTACTAGGTCGAAAATTCTTATATGTACAAGTTTTACGGTATTCTATTCATATTTTTCTATCTTGCAGAAGAGTGATCTCCAAAAATGACTGTGATAGAGAAGAAGTGGTGTCGCTGGAAATGGCTAACATTATATCCCTGTTCATAGCAAGCCCACCCCTATGCTCAACTCCATATCAAATGCCACTGTTGTGTTTGTAAAAAACCACCCTGACCTGCCTGTCTCCAACACCACTGAGACCCTGGCCACCATTGTTCATGTAGGATCTTGGTTTGATTGCTTTCAGCAATAAAACTAGACCATCCATTTTGCAGATCTGTCGTCACATGCTCGAGAGAAAAGACTTTTGCGAAAGGATTTCACTAGAAACTAGGGATTTTTTCTTGCGAGTAATGGTTGGCTCACTCATTCTGTTTGACCATATAGACACTGAAGGGGGTGCTTTTTGTCGACAGTCACCCATTGATGTCAAAGCGGTAGTGGACCTGATCAAGCAGAATGCTAATGAAGAACAGGTAAACATTTTCTATGGTAATTTTACTCACAGTCAAACTACGATACATTGACACCCCTAATGTAACGGCATCTCTTTTTAACGCAATTTGGTTATACAACAAAGAAATTCAGCAAAGGTTACTATAGTGGCATCTTGAGATGGTCTCATAATGGAGGTTAGACTGTATCCAATTTTTAGCGATTTCTAGTAAACTTCTTCGTAAATTTTTGATTTTTTATGGCGGCTTGCGATTTTTCATAATTGGCAATTTTTTATAATAATCAATTTTTCATGATTGGGTACCGATCCGGAGCCTGAGCGAAAATTTAAAAAATACAGCTTGAGCGAAAATTTCACAAGTTCAGAGCTAAACTGGTGCGATTTTAAAAGGTCGAAGCCGGCCTTGGATTTGGCCAACTTTGCATCTGTTGTTAGCTATAATTATTCATCAATTTTATATCCTAGGTTTGCCCTAGACAAATTTTAAGGTTGTAAGGCTGAATTAGAAGACAGTAGTCTGAAACTGGTTTAGTCCAATTATGACCGCCCTCAACTCTAAATTTAGCAGATTAATAATAATTCATATAAAATTTTTCAAATTTCAGACCGGCCAACTAATGAATGCCCTGCGCTACACCTCCAAACATTTCAGCGATCAAGAAACCCAAAAGTCTATACGGTGCTTGTTTAATTAGAATTTTCGACCCTACCGGAGTATACACTGGGCGAAAAGTACCTCTAAATGCCTTTTTGATCAAGAGTCTTGCTCGGAATCATGTCTAAGGTAAGTGAGTGCGCTCATCTCTAACCGACCAAGCCCGCTGCGCCCCCGAAGGGGCGCAGCGGGCTTGGAGTTGAGATGCGCACACCCACATACCTTAGACACAAATCACTCGAAAGTGACTCTGGATGCATGAAAAAGCATGCATACCAGAGTTTATTTATGCGGTAGGTCCCAGTATTCAAAACTATGTTCAACATCTTCCTTTTTGGAACAAATTGGCCTCTTTTTGTCCCTTACCACCCCAAAACAGCCCTAAGTCCCTTTAAAAATGGTCAAAAAAAGTAATTTTGGGTGGTCCCGAAACTCGATTTTTTATTGACCAGAACTTAAAAATAATGCCTTTTTTGAACTTCTGAGGCGATTTTGAGTCGATATAGGGTGTTTGGAAACACTTTTTAAAAAATTCCATTTGGGGGGGGGGGGGGGTATTGCGTCTTCGGCGCAAGTGATGTCTACAAAATTATTCACTTTCCCAGTAGGGGTTTGGTGGCCTACTGGTTAAGGCATTTCCCTGCGGATCCAAAGGGAGTGGGATCAAATATCCGCTCCATTCCCCTTTTCCAATTCAGGAGCTGTTGGCCGTGGCCGCTCGCGACAGGGGGGGGTATACTCCGGTAGCGCCGAATTTTCGTATTGTATTTTGTATTGCAAATTTATGTGACAGTTAGCCACGATCGGTTTTTTTTGTTCAGCTGTTTTGGCAAATGCGGTTTCTGATTTTTTCAAAAATTTCTGGATAGATTTGCTTTAAGAAAATGCATCCTTTGAGAAATTCCTCCGTGCGTGAAGCAAACTACAATGCGCAGTATGCTAAAGCATTTTCAGTACAAATAAAATAATTAATACCGATTTTCGTGTGTTTCACGAAAAATCTGATTTTTTGTACCAAAATTTGATTTTTTGCTGAGATTTTTCAAGAAAAAAACATAGGAGCCCTAAGGTAAACACATAATTTGAGAGGTATTTTCAATTCGAGCCTATATTTGCGATAATTAAATATTTTTATCTCGAGAGGAATTTGAAATTTGGTGTAATTTTTTATTTTCAGAGAGGCTGTATAGATGCTCTTAATGGTCCGATAGGGAAAAACTAAAAACAACATTCTGTTTATTACGAAAACCAGGTCTATCGAGCATATTACCATGACCGACCAGGAATAGTGTTAACCGACCGTGCCTAGTCTATATATTGCAAAAAAAAGTTATCGTAAAACCAATGACCTCTTTACATTTGTCTGATGATGATTCTGTATGTAAAAATAATAAAGATACTGATGAAAAGGACAAAAACTTTTATTAGGGGCAAAAAGTGCAATTCATGGTCTAAAAAACAACCAACAATATTACACACACACAAACACTCAAATAAATTTTTGTTTTTGCATTTGTTATTAATTTGTGTGCAAGGAGGAGGACAAGTGGATGGTGGATTGATGGGTAATGATGATGACGATCAAGGCAAACTTCAGAAATACAGGGAAAACGACGAAGAAGACAAGTCAAAAAACAAGTAAGTATAATATAATTAGGGTGACCGATGAACAGATCAATAGTGAACAAGCAAGCAAGTTAAATTAAAGGACAATAGTACTCAACAGTATTAGTTGTTGCTCTCCAGGAAGAATTTGTTGACTACCAGACCATTAGAGAATAGCACACTTTCTTTTCCGCTCCTGTTGAGGCGGATCTAAGGCAGCCTAAATTGAAAAGAAAAATTTATTAGGGTTGTAAAAATACCAGACAGTGTCTTTTAAGGACGCCTATGGACTTACGGCACTAGGCGGCTTTTTGGGGTAGGGTCACATTTCATATCGCAGCTTTTATGTGGTCGGAAAGGTATTTTTTCAAAAACTATTTCAGTCAAAATGTTTTTAACGCTTTTAAACTCTTTTCCTTCAACTTCTATGTCTATTTTATGGAAAAATGACTAAAATGCAAGTTTTTAAATTTTTTTGAATTTAGTCATTTTTTTCAAGAAATCGATTTTTTCCGAAAAGCCATATCTCAACATTGAGATCTTCAAAAAAACATTTTGTTACATAGGTTTTGTAGATCTTGAGCTGCGCTACAATATGATGCTAAGAATTTATTGTAACTTTTGCATTTTATTTAAATTTCTATCAGTTAAAGTAACGAATAGGTATTATAATACGTAGGTACAGGGTGCGCCAAAAGTCCTGACACGGACAAAAATTCAAGATTTTTATGTCCCAACCTAACAATATTAAAAAAACAATAATATCATTCGAAAGCTTAGACAATTCTGCACAAGGTGCATGATTCAGAATTTAAAAAATCAACTTTCGCATTTACGTAGGCACGTATTCTTTTCCGCCAACTTTCGACCGCCAAGGCGAGCAAATGTTTTCTTCTACTCGGAAAAAATCAATTTCTTGAAAAAAATGACTAAATTCCAAAAATTAAAAAAAACTTGCATTTTAGTCATTTTTCCATAAAATAGACATAGAAGTTGAAGGAAAAGAGTTTAAAAGCGTTAAAAACAATTTTGACTAAAATAGTTTTTGAAAAAATACCTTTCCGACCTCATAAAAGCTGCGAAATGAAATGTCGCGAAATGAAATGTGACCCTACCTTTTTTGGTGTGGGAAGTTAGCCTAACTTTTTTTGGCCAAAAATTTTTAGAATCGATATTTTGTTTGAAACAAAAAAATTAACCAGCCTCGGCGTTATGCCACTTGGGTTTGGCCTACTATATATTTCAGCCAATCGGACTTTGGCCAATATAATACTTGAGCCATCACCAGTCAGATTTCGGCTTGTGTGATATAAGCGCCAGCCACAGTTTTTAAATTCTAGAATACCGTTTATCAAAATCTCGTTTATCCGACACTCCTTAAAAATGCTGCGAGCTGATATTTTTACCGCTATTTATGCCTGCTTTTGACATTTTCGGACGAATTTTATAGAAGTGGCCGAGTAAATTTGATGCACACTGTGTTATAAAGACAGAAATCATGTCCATAGCTTACGTTTCAAAACTATATGTTGAGCCATGAAACGGTATGTGCTTCCAAAAAGAGATATTTAGTCAGACTTTCAACCAAGCGAGACCACGATTAGACCACAAAAACTTTGCATAATAATTCAAATAATAGAAAGTGTAAAATCTTTAAAATCCTTATTTTTATATAAAAAATGTTTTCTTTTGTCGTCTCCCAAAACGGTTTTCGCCCGCCAATTCAAAAAAACTAATCCCTGAACTTCTGTAGGGATTTTTCGAATTGGTTCTAACACAATTAAGCCTAAAATCAAATTATATGCTTTGTTTTGTTAGAAACCAAGTTGGAAAATTCGCACACAAGTTCAATGATTAGGCGAAAATTTTTGAATTGGCTGGGACAATTTAGAACGGGTGGCCATGGCCTTTAAAAAAAAGACTTACCAGAATAGCTTCATCAAACACATTCTTCAAGCCTTTCTGTAATCAGATTCTTTGCAATAAAATCAATAAATGAGTGAATAAAGGTATACTTGAGTAAGGGCAGAACACTCTACATATTTGACAGCTTTCAGTTCTTTGGCCAGTTTTCTCACCCATCTCGGTTGTGATGGGCCTTTGCTTGTTTTTGGCCAGTTTTTCTACAGTTTGCATGTCATCTCGCAAATCCTGCAGCGATTTTGTTATTTGATTATTGCCAAGTATACAAAAAAGCAGCGAAATTCCCACCACTTGAGTTCCGACCAGGAAAATGGTGATTTGGGGCAGTGATGAGTGATCTCTGGCACCCACTTGAGCACAAAATTTTAGTTATTTTCTAGAAAATTTAAGACTACTACCAACCTTTTCCTTGACATTCTCGAATGAAGCAGGCGCAACTACGGAAAAACAGACCAAGAACACATCTGTTTGAGGGTAAGATAAAGGCCTGAAAAGGTGATGCCTAAGTAAACTCCTGATCAAAAAGCCATACCGCAATCTGTCGTAGTCCTCCTGACCAGCAGTGTCAAACAGACCGAGTGTGTAAGGTTCTCCACCAATCATGACAGTGACCTATAACAGCACTAATTATCAAACAGGATCAGGGCTCTTACATTTTCTTTCAAAAAAGACATTTGGGCAAGAAAGAAACATTTTAACCATTTTTGAAGAATAAAGGTCTTTATCTATTGGTTTTTGCCATTATGGGCTAAAAAATATTTTGACTGAAATTTTCAAAATTAAAAAAAGATTTTAGGTACCAAATCCCAACCGGAAATCGCCGGAAAAAAAAATTTTGAAATCGCCGAAAAAGAGCTTTGTGGGGGTCAAAACCACTATTTATCAAACAAGCCAAAAAATTGTGTGCAATATATTTGTAAGCCTTTATTTTGCCAAGTCATAAACGTGTGAACAACAAGCAACCACTTATTTAGAAGACTTTTGTTATTTTAAGCAATAACAAAAAGCTTCGTTTTTCAAATTTTGACTTTCACCAATAAATGCCTGTAAAACCTTGCAAGAGGTTGATACACAAAACCAATTTCTTCCATGTGAAAGAACACGTAAAATTGGTTTAAAAAGTGCTGTATTTATATTGAGAATATTATAGTGTAACAGAGTTTCGGCGCTATTATGAAAAGTGAAAATTTGCCAACAATCGTGAATTGATGTCACTTTCGAGTGATTTGCGTCTAAGGTATGTGGGTGTGCGCATCTCAACCCCAAGCAACCAAGCCCCCTGCGCCCTGAAGGGGTGCAGAGGGCTTTGGTAGGTTAAGCTACGTTCACATACTGCGACTCCGCCTCCGACTCCGCCTCCAATTCTTGCGTGTTCACATACAGTAGTCGGAGTCGGAGGCGCGCCTCCGACTACTCGATTTTTGCATATCAAACATGTTTGATTTTTTGTGTACTAAAAAAACTTTTTCTGCATAGTTTGATATTCCTAAGGCTAAATTGGAGTGAGAAACCCAATGTTTTGAGCTGAGCAGAGTTTTTTGCGAGTTTTACGAGCAAACACAGCCATTTTCAAAATGAGTGCCACTTTTACATCAAACTATAACAAACGTCCCAAATTACCATTAATCATCCGAAATCACCTTAAATCTTTTAAAATACTCTTAAAATCGCGAATAGTCTTGAATTACGCAAGTCTACCTTGAACCACCCTAATATTTTCTAAACCCACCGAGACACTGGTTTAAGCTGTTTAGCGTGGTTTGAGGTATTTTTTTTTGGAGGTTTAGGCCAGTTTGGCGCAGTTTCGGATGTGTGGTTAATGGTGTGGGAGAAGGCGGTTGTACATTGGTAGGCTTGGGGTGGATTGAGGCGACAAAAATGAAAAAAATTGCGAATAGAACTTTAATCAGGTCAGAATTACGCAATTTTTCAGAAAAATCACGAGTAACTCGTGATCCAGAACTTTATAGGGTTGTCGCATGGGTTCGTTCGGTTTTTCACAAAGTGTATAAAATTTTATTTTTAAAATGAATAGACAAAATGTTTATTGCCGTTTAGTAGCTCTGTTTCTCCTCTTTCGAATGATGATACATAACACTTTATTTTTCACAACAATTTTCAGAAAAAAAAACAATGAAACAGTTCAATCAATAATGTATTTTCCTTAACTGAAGAACTCATTGAACCGTTCTTCCAACTCTTGACCATTTTCGAACGGAATGTAAAGAATGGCTCAATGAGTTCTTTAGTGAAAGAGAATAGATTATTGATTGAATTGTTTCATTGTTTTTTCTTCTGAAAATTGCTGTGAAAAAAAAGTGTGATGTATCATTCGAAAATTAGAGGAAATACGGTACCTTTTTAAAAAACCGACTAAACTGCTTGGGTGTCTGAAACGAGTTGATAAAGGTCCAAAGTAATTCGGTCAAGCGACTCACGCTTCATACTTTTATCTAAAAGGCAAACCCCCTCATTTTTTGACTAGAAACTGTAATTTGACTGTGATAATCCACTTGAATACGCCCAAATGCTTTTGTATAGCATTAATGTTCGTATATATATTAAATAAAAGAAACTTAATAGGTGAGTTAAGAAAAGTGAAAATTTTGAAAAATTTGGTGTTCACATACTGTGACTCCGACTCCCGACTCTGACTGCGACTCCATTGTGAACACAGGACCGAAAACGGAGTCGCAGAGTGTTCACAATGGCCTCGGAGTCGGAGTCACAGTATGTGAACAGTTACACGAAATCGTAGTCGGAAGCGGAGGTTCACATACTCCCGAATAGTCGGATGCGGAGTCGGAGGCGGAGTCGCAGTATGTGAACGTAGCTTTAGAGATGCGCGCACTCACTTACCTTAGACACGATTCCGAGCAAGACTCTTGAACAAAAATGCATTTAGAGGCTCTTTTTGCCCAGCTCCAGTGAGCAAAACATGCCAAAACAGGCAAATGGTCGAAATTTCAAAATATCCAAAACTCAATTTTTTATTAACCAGAACTTAAAAATTATTTCTTTTTTGAACTCCTGAGGTGATTTTAGGTCGATATAGGGTGTTTGAAACACTTTTTAAAAAATTTCATTTGGGGGGGGGGGGTGGTATACTACGGTAGGGTCAAACTTTCGTTCCCTCGATTTTTTCGAAAATTTTAGTTTTGGTCTCATTCGAACGAAGAGACAATTCTGAATAAGTTGACTTTTTCGACAGATTGCCAACATCAAATTTGGATCTCGAGATATGGCCATTTTGAAATTCGACCTGTGTCGACTGTCTAAAAAGTGGGTATTTTCTTTCTTATGCATGCAGTTTTAAACCTTTATTACTGGACCTGATACATTATATACTATCCAGAACAGAAATTCTCCACTGAAAACCTAATTTACTACTCAACTTACTCAGAATTGTCTCTTCTTTCAAATGAGACCAAAGCTAAAATTTTCGAAAAAATAGAGGGAACGAGGTGAGGTCCAGTTTTAGAGAAAATGCCTTTTAATGAAGATACAGTCGCATCTCGTTATGAGAACCGACCACCTCCTCCTTAACCAAAGTTCTTTTTCGCCTAGGTTCTGAAACTTTTTGATCTTCGTTTTTAATATGAGAATACACGAAATATAAATTTCTAATTTTTTACTTTTTACTTCAGGTATTTTAAAAACCATGGAATATATCAGGGGTGCGTCGGAATTCCGAAATCCGAATTCCGAAATCCGATACTTTTTGAGTTCCGAATTCCGAAATCCGAATTCCGAAAAAAAAGTCCAGTTCTGAATTCCGAAATCCGAAAAATGTCTTGCACTGAAATCAAATTCAGATTTTTTTCGCTATTTGTTAACCCGAATTCAAGTTTTCTCCCATGTTTTCTATGTTCTCGTCCTACATCTGCCAGCTTTCCTGGCGCCGATAAGGATTTGGTCCGGGCCGGTGGTTTGTATGTACCCAGTGGTTCGGGGTCTCCATCCTGGTGGTTCGGGTGTTTCCTGGTTGTTTGGGCTTGACCGCTTACAACTTTGAATATTGATGCTGATTGAACTGTTTTGGGCTATTTATGACAATGCTGTTTTTTCTAATTTTTAAGCTTGGGCAAGGGTAGGCCACTGTATGTTAGGACGGACTCAAAGATATCTTAGACTCATGTTCAAGTCCATCCCAGCATATGCTGGCCTACCTTGCCTAAGCCTGAGCAAAAAAAACCACAAAAATATAACAAGGGGGGACCAAGGCAAAACTCCCATCCCGCATTGTAATATAGGGCCCTGTTTTGTGTGTTCATAATAAAGTGAACTCGAAAAAATCTTGAAATTTTGATTTTTGGAGCTCGAAAATTTTCCGAAATCCGAAATCCTAATTTAGAATCCGATACTTTTTGTGTTCCGAATTCCGAATGCGAATTCCGAAAAAATAGGTCAACTTCCGAAATCCGAATTCCGATTCCGAAAATTCTGGAGTTCCGATTCCGAATTCCGTTCCGATTTTTTTTCTGATTCCGACGCAGCCCTGGTATATATAGCACAAATAAACTGCGCATGATTCAGGGCGGCGTGACTGATTACTACACGTGTCCGTCATTTGCTGCTCCGTCAATGCTTTTCGGTTAAAATAGTGTGTTTGTGTAGAATTAGTTCCCCACATACTTTTTGCCTAACATAATTTTTTTTAAAAGTTAGTGAAAACCGATAAAAAAATCATCCGTTTTTAATTCTCATATAAATTAGAGAGTCTTTTTTTTATTATTTTTCTTAAATTTTTAATATTTATTAAAGTTTTCATTTCTCAATGTTTTCTTTGTTGCATAATTTTTTTGGCTTTTTTATCTCGGCTGTTATTGTATAAATGCGCGGGAAGGACAATTTGGCACTTTCCGAAAACTTGAAAAATCGACTTTTCGCCTTGGTCTCCCCTGTTTTTAATGGTACTTCACCCAATTTTGGTCACTGGAGCTGGGCAAAAAGAGTGTCTATATTTTTGTATTAGCATTTAGCGTTTTTGATCAAGAGTCGGCATCTTACTCCAAAAGCCGAAAAAAATATTTATTCAAAAAGGCTAACAAACTAGGATATACTATTTCAAATTGGGTCAGAGTACACTTTAAACGGCTTTTCCATAAACACGCTTTAAACACTTCTAAGGGTGTTTAACATTGTAAAAACGATAGATAACATATTTTTAGGAAGCGGAAGAGCATTTTTGGAGAAAAAAATTTTGACCAAAATTTGACTTTTTGCCTTGGAGGAACAAGGCAAACCATTTTATATTTCGGGGGCGAAGGGGGCTTGGTTGCTTGGGGTTGAGATGCGCACACCCACATACCTTAGACACAAATCACTCGAAAGCGACTCTGGATGCATGAAAAAGCATGCATACCAGAGTTTTTTTTATGCGGTAGGCCCCAGCTAACAAAACTATGTTCCAATCCCTTCTTTTTGTTGGTTTCGGAGCTACCCACATACCCTTTTTTGGGTAATTTAACTTGGTCTCCCAAGGCAATACGATATATTATATATATAAAGAAATATGGTCTTTTTAGACAAAAATCAAATTTAGTTCACTTTTTAAATCAAAATTTAAAAAGCCCATTTTCCAACTGTTTTATAAAAACATTGATGTGTAAACTGGGTTTTGTAACTCTTGATCTGTGCTACATCACAGTATATATCAGTATATAAAACTATACACTTTGGAATAGTTGTGCTGACAAACCAAGAATATTCAAATAATTTGAATTTGGTATTGGAAAAGGAGGATATGTGACACTAGCGATAGTTTTTTTATATAAAAAATAAATAAAAATGAAAGAAGGCTTTTTTATTATATTCCCGATTCGTCATGCAATGTATGAGCCAAAGAAAACGGCGATTAAACAAAAACATTTTGCGTGGAAAGCATTTTGTTCTATTCAAAAGGCAAGCAAAATGCAAAAAAAATCTCTAAGAAAAGCTAACCCCCAAAAAAAATTATATTAAAAAAATTGACCCCAGTAGCGAATACCCCCCCCCCTTAACGATTTTCCCCTTTTTTACTTTAGTAAAAAGTATTCGCTACTAGCGCCAAAAAATTCTTTAGGAACATAACCTACTGCATAGTTATCAAACACAGTCGGCACATACTCGCTAGGGAACTTGTTGGTGGTGTAAGAGATCAGCAAGCAAGTTTTACCCACGGCTCCATCACCCACGACCACACACTTTATAGTCTGCATTGTAACTGGGTGTAACTGAAATTGAAGAAATGAAAATTGGTGACCAATTGATTTGGTGACCAAAAATGAGGTGTGTACAAACAGGGTAGAAAACGGGTATGAGTGTTTGGGAGGATGGATGGGAGGAAGGATCTGATATTGTTGTCGGTAGATGAATCGATGTCCAAATGTGAAAGCAAAAGAAAGCAAAAGTGTTTCACAACTATTGGCGTTGTGTGTCTATTCAAATGAGAATTTGATAGATTTTAAAGATGTTTTTTTTTTTAATTTTTTGCTTTTTGAACAAAAAAGTATACGTTACTTTGTCATGCAACTTGGTATTTTTTGTTTTTAGTAGTTAGAGAAAAAAGTGTTGATTTGAATTTTTTGTTTCTTGTATCAAGTTATTAGGAGCGTTAAAAGGCTAGATTTTGAATCAATTTTATTCTAAATGATGCAAGAGTTGAAATCGTCCTGTCAAAACTGTGCTTATGCTGAGCCAAAAGAAGAGCACCCTTCACCAATATTTTGTATAAATACTCGATTTTTTATAGAATCGCTCTTAAAGTTAGCCTTCCCTTAAAAATTCTGGCTTTCTTCCTGGTTTTAGTTGTCGTCCTTGTCCTCTGTTCTCAGGCATATTCTCTTTTTTGTTTTCATTTCCGCCTAAACCCATGCTTGGTGACCAGATAAAAAGTTCTACTTCATGCTGGTATCGCCTCTTATGACACTTTTACACCAATCCATCGTGGCCATGTCCAATTATGAATAGGAGGCTCGAGATATAAAAAAGCGCTTATTGAAAAATTCGGAAAAGAATCGTTCAAAGTTTTCAAGGAAACAAAAGAGGCGATAACTTGCCAAAAGAAGGCGTTTGCCTTTTAAAGAATGCGATATGGCCTGATACCCCTGACCAATTTTTTGTAATATTCAATAATCTGTTCCTGAAATAGGCCAATCTCAATTTTCGTCATATCAATTACTTGATATGATTCATTAAATCCACGAATTTGATAGAAACTTGAGATTGACTTCAAGCTTCTTTCCTTGATTTTTTAAAAGTAGGGATCACTACAGAAATAGCAATAAAAATATTGTTACGCCATACATTTGTGCTACCCATATATAAGTTTTTATTGACTGTATTTCACTGAAATTTTACTAACATATTTTAATTTACTCATCTTAAGAAGCGAGATTATACTTTAATAAGAAAAATTCCAGATATTTGAGCCTCGAAACAATGAAGCAACAAAACGATGAATTCGACATTATCATCATTGCAGACAACCTGAACGCCAATGTTGCCACCACCACCTTTAACAATCATTGGGTATTTTAGCCTTATCCGTTGGTAAAAAAAGTAATCCCTTATTTGTCTTTTGGGCTCTTCAAAAACTAGGCGGTTTCACACTGCTCGAATTCTGCTTGGAATGGGTGTCATGGTTTGATTCCCCTAACGTAATTGTGGCCTCTATGAGTTTGGAGGAAGAGATCTGCGAGTCAGTGATGGAGTAAGATCATTTATTGAATTACTTTTTGAATTTGCCTAAAAATAACTGTTCAGGCGTTGGTTTGCCCAGTTTCACGGCAAGCTGAAGGTGATGACCTTTCAGAACTGCTTTAACGTAAATGACATTCTTCGGGAAGTGGCTACTCGTCGTCTGCTTCAGCACGACTTTATACTTATTGACAATGTTGCGACTTTCTGCTCATCTAATTTAGCTAATCAGTTGCCAGCATTCAAGTATGTTTCAGTTTTGTGGAGCGGCTCATAAATTATGAGTCAGGGGTAGACTTTTTGAGAAAAATCGATTGAGCGGATCAGATTTGGGATCCGATTAGCTTAATCGCCCACAACTCCATCCTGAATCACTCAAAATCACTATAAACCTGGAATTCTGAGCGATTAAGCCAATCGGACCCGAAATCTGATCCGCTCAATCGATTTTTCTCAAAAAGTCTACCCCCTTTAGTATACCCCCAAAAAGCAATTATTTTGGCCTCTTGGCCATTCCGGAGTGGGTCCTGAGCCATCAGGTCTTTGCTTACCCCTGAATTTCACACAAAAAAATTCAAAAATTTCTGATTTCGTGCCGAGAACAACTTTCGGCGACAAGAAAAAGATTTTCGGCGACAATAAAAAGTCTTTCGGCGACAAGTTTTTTCGGCGACAAAAAAAGTTTCGCCCAGCTTAAAAGTCTTCACTACCCTTTGGAAATAGTAAATAAAATCATAGTAGAAATCAATGCAAAAAGCTAGACATAAATATTATGTCTTCTCATCCATTTAAATAGTGCCTGAGTTTGTGTAAAAGTACCTCATTTTATAAAAATGTCTTTTTTTTTTGAAATGTCCAACTTTGTTAAAAAAGACCCGTTTTTTAAAGAGTGCCTGATTTGGCAAAATCTGCCCTTTTCAAACATAATGAGGCATTTTTTTTAAAGACGGGGGGAAAGCTACTTAAGTTGGAAAATTCGGCATCAGTGGCACGATTAGTAAGCTTTTGTGTTTTTGACCCAAAATCATGCGCAGGTTCGGTTCGTCCTGGTGGCACGCTATTTATTTTTGCTTGTTTGACCAATGCCTAGGAGTAATTGGAAGCGCTGATTCCGAATCTGGCGCTAAAAAGTCGAATTACCCCGAAAGATTGGCCAAACGAGCAAAATAAATAACGCGCCACCAAGTGGGATCAAACCTACGCATGATTTCGGGCGAAAAAGCAGAAACGCTTACCCACTGCACCATCGAGGCCGAATTTTGAATCTCAGTAGCTTTTCCCCCTCCTGATAGGAAATTTAAGAAGTTAGGCATTTTTCAGCCTTTTTGCGCCCTTTTAATTGTTTTTTCGCACTGGCGTCGCAAAGGAGCCGGTGAAAAGTGCGCACCAGCACTGGAGCTTTTACAACCTTTCTCATAATAAATTGCTTTTAGGAGCCGTCTTAGACAGAACAAAAATAATGTAAATTTGTACTCTTCTTTGATTTATAAATTCAGTAACATAGATATTGTAGGTGCTTACCCTGCTTTATTCTCCTGTGCAGTCCAGGGAATGCTCTGTTATTGGTGTGCAGAGCTTCACAAACAAGTTGGTGGTCTACAATTCTTATGAAGAGAACAGGTCCCAAATCAATATTTCAAAGGTTAGTGGTTTCTTTTTCCCAGTTTGAAATTTAATGAAAGTATTTAGAATCTCTTCATCACCGACACAGTTTTTCACTCTGATGTTTCGCCCTGTGGCATTGCCATCTGTGCACTAGAATTTGCTGATCATTTTGTGTAATTTATTTTAAGCAGTATATTTTAAGCAGCTGCTGTTATGAGAGTTGTATTGTAGTGGCAATTATGATTTTCAAACATTTGATGGAATTATTCACGACATTATCACTAATGAGGAATTTCTAATGCAAAATATTCATGTGGAAATCATCACTGATATGACTGCCTTCAGCGCAAAGTAAGTTTTTTTCTGCTGTTTGAATAGAATTTAATTTTTCTGCGAGACATTTCTCAAAATTATAATTTTAGCTTTAAAAATGGCTTGCTTGAATTTTTTGACATATCTTGTCAAAAATCACAATTTTGACTTGGTTTTCGTGTAAAATTGCAGAGAAACTACAGAGCTAAGTCAAACTGCGAAAACATAATTTTAAGAAACGGTTAACAAAAAGGCTGTCAATTTAAAGATATTGAAGCCCGTAAAAATTAATTTTTATAATTAAATTTTTTAGCGACTATCCTTCACTCTTAAAAGCTCACAGTCTTTTAATAAAGAAGAAGGCATACCCTCTCACTTTTGACAACATCCTACCCTACTTCAAAGACTTTGACCGACTGGAATGCAAGAAAAATGACGTTTACATTCCTGCTGGTGACTCAGCTCCATCTACTGCAAAAGATTCAGTTTTTGGAAAAGGGTCTGATGTGGACAAGACAGCATCTATCGACCTATCTAGTTTTGGGATCAATGCTAAAATTGGTCGGTTTTTAAATAAAGATACATTAGGCTATTGAAATTGCTAACTTTTCTCTGTTTCAGGTGAAGGGACCAAAGTTACAAGCTCAATTTGTGGGGATTCAGTAAAGATTGGCAATAAGTGCGTCATCGATGGTAGTATCCTACAGAATAATGTGTGTATTGGAGATGGTGTTCAAGTTAGCAAAAATTGCATCATTGGATCCAATGTAAGACTTTTTCTTTTTCTCATTTTCTTTTGCTAATATTTTCTCTTCACACTCAGGTGGTGATTCCGTCAGGTTCTGTTCTAGAATCTGGATCGATTTCGCAAACTACTCCACCGCCAACTCGTTTCCAGAAAGATCACTCAGAAAATGAGAATAACTGGTATTTTACGAGTGAACAAACCAATGGTTAGTTGAATTTTATGTCGAACAGACATATGACTTCTAAATTTTTAGGCTATTATATTTGGCGACTATGCAAGAGAGCACGAAGACCATTGGGTCACAGAGATTCAATTTCTTCTACTGCCTCTTCTATTTCAAAAAATTTGGCTGAACTTAATCATGATGACTTAAATGATAGCGAAACAGTGGATGTAATTTACCAGGTGAAATTGTGCATAGTAAAAGACTGGAAAACCGAAATTTTGTTCTAGGGAAATAACAGCGTCTTTCTATCAGAGGTATACCGTTTTAAGGCGTCCTTTTTGTTTTTATTTATCAAATGAATTTTCGCTTTAGGTCAAGGAGACAATGCTTTCAATACTTAGGTTGGAAAATTTTGCTTCTAAGGAGCAAGTAGAAAAAATGAAGTTGGAAATTAATGCGTCAAAGCTGGCTTATAATGTCGCTCCGGATGGTAAATCATGCGCTGAAAACTCATAATGTTTTTCTATTTTAAGATCTGTCCAAAAACATCTTCCTAGCTTTCATCGATATGTCTGCCGACATTCGACACAGTTTCAAAAAAATATCCGAGGTTGGCTCAAGCAAAGACTAATCAACAAAGCTCTAATGCTTATTTCCTTGTTATAGCTGTTTAAACAATGGAACGTTTTGTGGCTGAACTATTACAAGAGGGATTCAAGTAAAACACAATTTCTCCATGCAATTGAGGTATTTTCATACAAACACTATTATTAACAACCTGATTACCTTCTAGGAGTACGCCGCTAAAGATGAACAATTTTTTAAAATAGTGCCGAAATTTCTTCAGTCAGTTATTATTTGTATTTAGACTAGAAGTGGGTGATTTTCACACAACTTTTTTTCTCAGGTTTCTTTTTAACGATGAAGACTTTTTACCGGAGGAAGTCATCGTAGAATGGTATTATTTTCAATTTTTCAAGAATTTTTATTTAAAATTTTTTTAAAGGTACGAAAATTTGCCGAATACATCTTCTTTGACTAGTTCTCTGAAACCTCTGATTGACTGGATACAAGAGGAAGAAGGTGACAGTTCGGAAGACGAAGATTAGATAGTAGTGCGAATGTCTGTTCAAAAAGTCGTATTGTTGGAGAGTTATTCTATGTGCACAGTGCTATTGTTGTTTTTTTTGTAATAAAAAACTCCCTAAATGATAACTCCTCTAAATTTCTCTAGTGACTGAATGCTTTCCTGGATAACTTATTTATACCGTTTATATGATGGTCATGTGTACAATAATACTGTTACTTGAACTTTGGCGTAAAAAATTGAAAATTTCTGGTTCTCCATTAGAGGACCACTCTTCAATAAAGAGCCATGTTCAACTTTGAGAATCTGTATCTCAAACCAGAGCAAAAATTTTCCAAAGCTGTTTCATTTATTTTCGTAAGCTCACAAGCTATACGAATTTCGCTTTTTATATTTTGAATTTACACACAAAAATCGACCTAAAATTTTTCGAACTTTTGGAGGCTTGAGAAATAAAAGACCATGGTATTATAATAGAGGTTTTATGGTAGATATATTGTGCAAGGGTCTGATGTACAGGGTGTCCCACGAATTTTTTCACTTTTGTTTTCGGATTTTCATCAACTTTTTTGAATCATTAGAATACACATTTGGTCTTATTCGAAAGCTTGACGAAAAGCAATTTTTTGGTGTAAAATACTTGTGCAAATATTATTTATAAGATAGTGAAAAGCCCGTTTAAAGTTATGGGCTAATTATTGAAATTTTGAAATTTTTTAAGAATTATCTTTGCTATTTTCTTATTTTCACGCACAAAGCCAATTAACAACAAATTGGAAACGATTTGCTAAATTTCAACTTGGCTTCCTTCATCTTCTGCAATTAGTAAAGGCGCTTTTCGTTATTGTTTATGCTCCAAATTAAAATCTCGTGTGGTATTCCCTAGAAGAGAATTTGATTTTTTTTCAATTCTTCCAACTTTGCAACTGGGGTTTTGAAATATTTTGACTTGATAAACGCCTGGAAAAATTCGCAATGCGTTAAGTCCAATCAGCAAGAGTACCACGAAAGCTCAATCTGATTTCGTTGACAGGGTTGCGACAAGTCCCTTCATCAAGATACTGTTGATTCAGATAATTGTTGACTTCCCACTTGATGTGTGTCGGTGCTCCATCTTTTCAAAGCTGTTGAAGTTCCTTCTTGACCGCATCGATAGAGCAAAACAATTGAGCATCTTTTAATAAAATTCTCAGCTTTTGATAAAAAATGAATTTAAATGAGAATTGCTTAATAATAATGGTTTTATCCTCACCATTTCGAGAAGATGGATACTGATAAACATCAAAATTTTAAAAAACCAGCCTCTAACTTTGGAATGGTTTTCTCTATGTTATAAATAACATCTGCACAAGTATTTTACACCAAAAATTGCTTTTCGTCAAGATTTCGAATACGGCCAAATGTGTATTCAAATGATTTAAAAAAGTTGACGGAAATCCGAAAACAAAAATTTAAAAAAAATTCGTGGGACACCCTGTACTTCACCGCGAAAATTTGCTTTTTTAATGGCACTCCTGTCTGTGATATCTCTACAGCATTTACATCAAAAATATCGTTACACTACTTATTTAGTAACATACACATTTTGTGTTGGAGTTATATTGAATTTGATGCGAATTTCGGCGCTGTAAACGTTTCACGAAACGTCTATGAACCAGAGGTGGGCAAATATCAGATCGATCCAGATCAGTTCAGATCGCCAAAGATCAGGTCGATCTGATCTGACAAAAATTATTGTCAAAATAGCCAAAATTTTGCGGGAATTTGAATTTTATAGTCCGAAAATAATAGGGTTGGGTAATTCTCCGGAAAAAGTATTTTTCGGTAATTACCCGGGTAATTACCAATCAACCAACCCTAGAAAATAACTTGGATCGCTAAGAATCCCACCCGGAGTGGCTAGAACCAGAGTGGCGATTAAGCCGATCAAACGAAAAATCTGATAAGCGCAATCGAATTTTCGCAAAAAGTTTACACCCCCCCCCTTCAGTCGACCCCCAAAAAAGCAACTTTCAGTGGGTTCTAGCCACTCCGGGTGGGATTCTTAGCGATCCAAGTTATTTTCGGACTATAAAATTCAAATTCCCGCAAAATTTTAGCTATTTTGACAATAATTTTTGTCGGCTGTAAGTACTTTCACCCGCCAAATTATTCATTTATCCCCCCAAATCGTAAAAATGAGTATTTCTCGATGTTTTATGTCGTAAATTTTTTTCTTTTGATCATCATGTAGCCTGAATCCCTAGTTTCTGATAAGCTATCAACTGACTCCTTGTTGTTAAGAAAAGGTTTAGAAATACCCGTTTTTATGAAACAACTCCTCTTTCATAAAAACGGGTATTTCTCAAACTTTTCTCAACAACAAGGAGTCAGTTGATAGTTTATCAGAAACTAAAGATTCAGGCTACATGATGATCAAAAGAAAAAAATTTACGACATAAAAACATCGAGAAATACTCATTTTTACGATTTGGGGGGATAAATGAATAATTTGGCGGCGTAAAATAAGTTCAGCCATTTTTGTCATATCAGATCGATCTGAACTTTGGCGATCTGAACTGATCTGATGTTTGCTCACCTCTGCTATGAACCCGAATTTTTTTAGTTTTACAGAGTAATTTCAGAATGAGCACTTCTAAACCCACTGCGGCGGTTCCGCAAGGTATTTCTGGTTTTCATATTTTCCAACATTCAAAGAATGTTTTACAGAGGAAAAGAATAGAAAACTTCTTCAAGATCTCAACCGTGCCAAGCAACTCATGATGAAAATTCTAGGTTAATTATTTTCATTAATTTGCATCACTATTAAATCTCTTGCACACTTTATAGTTTGAATAATCGTCCCCCTGCCAACAATGATCAGCTTCCAAAGAAGTGAAAAATTTTGAAACCAGCATCACATTTGTGTCAACCAATTCGCCTTATGGAAGTAAACTTTTATGATACTGTATTTCATCTAATAGAAGCCCCTCTCTGATTCAGAATCGTGTTTGGCATTGTGTTTTTGCCCACTTTTTGAAGACTGCTCTCATGCAAGTTACCACCCTTTTTGTAGCCAGTGATGAGCTACAAATTTAGCAGTAAATTGCATGAAAGAAGTTCTCAAGGGGTGATACTTCTTTCTGTCACAAATATATTTTTTCCTGCCACATATTCTTTTTTTGTTCCAAATTGGCTTTATTCCAGGGCTTCGATTTCAAAATTCTAAAATTAAGTCAAGTACATTTTAGGGTATTTTGGCAAAAATATGCTATTTTATGAAGTTACTGCTCTTTTGATGCTGAGTAATAAGATTTTTGAGTAAAATTCTAAAAATATTTGGAGTTCTAAAATAAGTACAAATCTTATAAATAAGTACAGATCGAACCCTGCTTTTGTCCCAAATATACTTTTTGTGTACAAATTTGCGTCAAGACTTTTTTTGGGGCAAAGAACTATGTTTGGGACAAAAAAATTATTGCCTTTCAAAAAGTGGGTCAAAAACACAACGGCCTAAACACGTTTTTTGAATTTGGGAGTGTCCGTTTTTTAGAACGAACATATTTTTATTTGCTGTAAAAATTTCCATTTAGATACTATTCTGCCAGTCATCCCGCGAATTCCACCAGATAATAACTGACAAGTCTTGCATTTTGACGTCATTGCTTCCCCACCTAATTTATTATCTGTAATTATCAAAGAAGAGTATCACTGTGTTTGTTCATAAAAACGCTATTTATGTAAAAAAATTCTATTTTATAAGCATAAATTTTTTAGACAACAACTTTTATTTTTTATCTCAAACAACACAACCGAAAAATTTACATAATAAGCGAAGAAGCACCGGAATGTCTATTTTTAATATGACTTTTTAAGTGATCACTTCTGGCAAACTAGTCTCCACAGCACAATAAGAGCACTGGAAAGGGCGGTAGCCGGTGTGTCTACGATAGTGTCTAAAAGTAACAAACTTTTAATTTTTGCCGATTTTGTCCAAACAGAACTGCAAACTCAGGGTTATCGGAATCATTCTTTTGCAAATATAAAGAAACTAAAATGTAAGGAGGTTGGTTGGGCGCCCTCCCAGGAATAAGTAATGAAATAACAAGTCAAGGATTAATGGCCCGATAGCTCAGTGGTAGAGTGGCGGACGCCGGTGAAAGTTGTCGTAGGTTCGATTCCTACTCGGGGCATCCCATTTTTCCTTGACTTTTACTAAAATAAGAAAATGTGTCGCAGTTATTTTCAGCTAAATATGCCCAGATTAACAGAAGAGAGGACGCAAAAATATTTCATTTGTATGTTGGCTAGGTAGCCATTGGGAATATTGGATATAGGACGTTTGACCGCCAGCATATTGACCGCCCGCATATTTTGACCGCCACTAAACTGACCGACACCTAAATTGACCGCTAGCCAAATTTGACCGCCAGGATGTTAAGACCAATTTTTAGATCTGATTTTTTTAATTTTTTAAAAATTTTGGTACCAAATTGTAGCCCTGAATGTCAGCTACATATTGGTAATGAAACTTCTAGAAAATTTGGCTGGCGGTCAATTCATGTGGCGGTCAGTTTAGTGACGGTCAAAATATGCCGGCAATCAATATGCTGGCGGTCAAACGTCCTGTACCCGAATATTTTGAAAGATAGGTACCGGTAAAATTCAAACGAGAATCAAAAATCACTTGTTAGTTCATCACTTCTTGCAAATCTCCATCCACATTCTGCCCAGTCACAGGAAAATGGCTAAATTAGAAAGTATTGTGAAGAGTATTTGAAATCAGAAGCAGCAAATAACCTTTTCGCCGCTATGTGTTCTAATATGTGCTTTTAGATGACTGCTTTTGCTGTAACTCTTTTCACACCCTACATACCCACATTTGTGGACCCCTTTAGCAGATCTTTTAGATCGCTTTTCCTGTTTACTTGTGCTCATTAGATTCCTTGGTTTTGTTTTGATTTTTGTTGGGTACTGATTGCTGCTGGAACGTTCCCTGCTGCTCGCTCAGACAAAATCAAAGATCCAGAGGAAGATGGCATAGCACTGAAATCGCTAGAGTTATTTAGAGTCTGGGCACTTCAATTTTTAACAGCTTAATTTTTTTCAAACATTTTGATGTGAATAGAAATTTCGGGAGAGGGACGATAGGTAGTCGCAAAATTCGTATTCGGCTTTTTTCGTATTCGACCAGATTCGTATTGGGGTTACCGATAATAGCTTATAACTGAAAATGACGGATAATAACCTAATTTAGTTAGAATAACTCGTATCCTAACTAAATTAGGTTATTATCCGTCATTTTCAGTTATAAGCTATTATCGGTAACCCGAATACGAATCTGGTCGAATACGAAAAAAGCCGAATACGAATTTTGCGACTACCAATCGTCCCTCTCCGAAATTTCCACACACGGACATGCCCGATTACCATTTTTAATTCGCGAAAATCATAAACGTCTATTTTGCATGAATATGTCAATGTCAGTGTTCAGTAACGTTTTATTAGAAGTGATTTCGTACTTTTTATATCGTACCGATTATGGGCTGAAAAAAAAACCTTACCAAAATACCCAGTGCTCGATTTTCAAAACACCGAAACCGACACTTAATTTCAAGTGGATGCAACTTAATTATTGCTCCGAAAATCTGAATTCTTGCCCCTTTTATATTTTTTCTAACCCTCTTTTCAATTATTAATATAATGGCTGAAATCTTGATCCTTAAAGTTGGGTGCTTGTCATTTTTGAATGATGACCATCCAACTTTAGGTCATATCTCAGCAACCACGCGTTATTTTTAAAATTCTGTTTTTTGATTCGGATTCCTGAGGAAATTTCGCTACTGGGTGGCCTCAGAAAAACTGTTTTTCACAAAAAGAGTACTTTTATGGTCAAAAAGTATCAAAAATTTTGAAAAAAACCATCGCTAACTGACCACACCCCATCTATATTCATGTCTTTTTCAGATTACTGCAAGAAGAAGCCAATTTTTTGCCTCAAAAGTATTTAGATAAGTTTTTATCGATTTTCTTTGTGTGGTTTTTGCGTTTTTCAGGTTTACAAGAGATTCTTGACATCAACTTTTAGTTCTGATGGCGGTCGTCACCCTGATATGCCGGAGCAATTGGAAAACGCATGCATCCTCACCTGCAATGTCTGTTTTGATAATTTATCTATTTTTAGAGAAGTTAACTCTGGGCTGTTTTACAAGAGCGCTGCAGAAAGGGAGCCACTTCCTCAAGCTGAGCGTGAATAAATCACTCGTCGAGTCCGCGAGAACATTGAGCGGAAAAAGCAGGTGTTTGGCACTGGCAAAGATGTCAAGCCTAGAGGATACGTTGGTCATCAATCAAAAAGTCTGTTTCCTTGTCCTAATATTGGCCATTCAATGTTTTTGTATTTAGGGTGGATTGACCCTCCATCTCTCGATCTACTTACTCAAATGGAATTCTGGGAATTCGTCGTGCTGAGCGTTGAAACATGGAGCGGCTTCAATTGGCTTGTGGTGGAGAGGCAGTCAATTCCGTTGATGATATGACTCGTGGTGTGTTGGACACAGCTGGAAGTGTGTATGAGCATCTTCTAGTTAGTCCGATAGTCTATAACTTACTTTTTATTGTTTTCAGGTAAATATCGCAAATTTAAGTGAGAAGATCAAATCAGCTGGTCAAGATCCACGTCGTAGATATCCGAAAACGGTAGGATGTGGGCATTGGTTCGCTTAACTTTTATTTGTCTTTCTAAGCAGTGTTTGGACTTTCAGAAAAGAGTCGTACTCGTACTCGTACTTCGTACTGCTAAATTTCAACTGTCGTACTTCGTACTCGTACCTCTAAAATTTCTTCTCGTACTTCGTACTCGTACCTCGTACCACAAAAATTTTGGTCGTACTTCGTACTCGTACTTTGTTTAAAAACGGATTAGGTATTCAGGGAAAATTTGAAAAAAAAATTCGCATTGTCTTTTTTATTGAAAGACATTAAGATCCGGCTTTTTAGTAGAAAAGTGCCAGGACTTGCTTTGTGATTTATAAATACTTGTATTTTAGTTCGTACCTCGTACTCGTACCTCGTACCTCTAAAATTTCTTCTCGTACTTCGTACTCGTACCTCGTACCACGAAATTTTAAGCTCGTACATCGTACTCGTACTCGTACCTCTTAAATTTCTTCTCGTACTTCGTACTCGTACCTCGTAGTACGAGTACGTGTACGAGTACGAGTACGAGGTCCAAACACTGTTTCTAAGCTTTGAAACGCTATTTCGAGAAGCATCTATTTCTGATTTTCAGGTTCAATGGTCAGGTAAATTTCATTCTTTTTCACAATTCCCACTGCATATAGATGGGCGAAGCCATCGACGCACGCAAAATCAGATTTTTTCTGTTTATGTGCCAATATTGACTTTGCCGGGATATATGTGGTCGAAGTACCGTTCTCTATGTGCCTTCGTGCTCTATAACCGAGACAGTATGGCTAGGCCTGTGTAACATGACTGTCAGAGCACGTTAACTTCTATACAAGAGGCTGCCTAGCGAAAGTGGTTATAAGCCACATACCGTATTTGCTCTAATAATCGCCACTCTCTATTAAACGGCCACTCTCTAATAAACGGCCACCCCAGAGACCTATATCTCAGTCCAGAGTCAATATTTTTCAAATCTGTTTTATGCATTTTCTTAGTTACCATGAGCCCTCCTGGTTCCACTTTTCAGATTGTGGTTGAGCACCCAAAAATCTCAAAATCGAAATATTTTTTCTTCGATTTTTTAGGGGTTGAAAAATAAACGGCCATGGCCGATTATTACAGCAAATACGGTACATTTACCAAAAGCGTCTGCTGGACTTTTATAATTAGTTTTCAGTTACAATGCTATTCAGGTATCTCATTCTCATCCAAAAAAATCTCTATGCTGTCTTTTATCGATCAGTACTTCATGTCCTGGACGACCGTCTGCTCAGTTTGACCAGTAATCATTATCTCAACAGCAGTCTTCAAGAAGCGGGTGATAGTCAGGTGGTATCCGACGACCGTTCGGTATTTTGTTGTTGTTTAGTAGCTCAGTTTTCACATGATGAAGGAAATCATACAGGAATTAGAAATCTACACGACCGATTGCTCTTATATCTGAATTATTCCGGTCTTGATATGATAGTCAGGTATAAGTCACTGAGTAAACGGTCGTGAAACTACCTGGATGTTGGATTAACTACCTGAAGCTTATTTTATTCTCTTTCTCGACCTCGCATACTTTTTCATTGTCAACACCCTTTCTGGTCCTCGCTCTCGAGTCATTGTGTTTTGGTAAGGAATTTATAAAATATTAGTTTTGACCAGAACTCAGTGTCATGATTTCGATAATAACGACAACGGGAAATAAATGTCGAGAGAGAAACGTTCGAGAAAGAAGTATCTGGTTCCCGCATGGCTGTATCAGAATGAAGTTTTCGTGTGCTGGCAGTGAAAATCTAGTTAACTACCGATTGTTTTGAAAAATTTAACTAAATTTCAAAAAACCAGCTCCAACTGTCCAGCTCCAAGTGTCCCCAGCTCCAAGTGTCGTTTTACCCAAATTTCACAGTGTCGGGCACGGGCATGCCCCTTTAAAGAACCAATGACTTTGATGACAATGGCAATTTCGAGCTTTTGAATATGCGTGAATTCGCAAGAACAAAATTAAAAAGGGGTGAAAATTAAGACTTTTGGGGCAACACTTTCAGTTACATCCATTTGAAATTCAAGCGGACATTGCAGTACATACCAGTGTTTCATAACTAACACTAACACCTAACACTAACAGTTAGTGTTAGTGTTAGGTGTTAGTTTGAATCGCCGCCAAAACTAACACTTACACTAAGACTTAAAATAACAGTTAGTGTTAGCGTTAGTGTAAGTCTAACTGTTAGGTTAGTGTTAGTGTTAGTCTAACTGTTAGGTAAGTGTTTGCTTAGTGTAAGATTGGTGCGAGCTTGCTGCTAGTTTAATTTTTTTTTAATCTTGACTATTAGTGTTCGTGATTTTAACAGCTTACATTGTATTTCAATTTGAGATATGTCTCTGTCTACTTTTGAATCGCCATCTCAAGCTTCCGAAGAAACAAGAAAGCGGCGCCGAAGCACAATATGGGATAACTTCATCGAAGAAGAAGATAGTCATGCAAACAAAACGATGAAATGCAAAGAGTGCGGACAGGTACTTTAGTCGTTGCTTAACGTCTTCCAGCTGTATTTGCCGTGTTTATTTGTTCATTACAGCAATTGTCAGCGTACAAGAACGTTCTCGACAGACATTGGCAGCAAGTTCACAAAGACAAAGAGCAAACGCCGAAGAAGATCTTGGGAAGAGTTGATCCAGCAACGAAGGAGCCATCTAACAAGTTAGTGAAGCGTTATTTGTGCACTCGACGTTGTATCGGTTACATCATTTTTCAGGTATCGAAAAATTCAAACCGCTCTCGCCGATGTTTTGTCGACTTCTTCAGTGCCAATTAATCTTTTTCTGAATCCTGTCATGCGCAAATTCGTGCATGAATTGAATCCAAGCGTTGAGGTAAATTTATGGTCAAAATTTAGCCTGTGTTTACCTATGACTGGTTTTTAGTTGCCGAGCAGTTTCGCAACACTGAAAAGGATTCCGTCCGGACAGTATGAAGCAATCAAAGCTTTAGTGAAAAGCCGTATCAGAGAGATGCCACAACGTGCGTCTATGACGACCGACATCTGGACGGATGCTGGAATGAAACATTCCTATTTGGGTATGGTATATATTGTTATGTTGTCTGGCTATTTTCTTTTACATTTTTTAGGTTACACGCTTCACTACTGTGACAGGAATGGAACACTGCAGCGAATATTCCTTGGTCTTAGCGAAATCAGAGGATCCCACACTGGCAGTCTCATTCGGCGGGAAACCGAAAAGATGCTTTCGGAATATGGTCTATCGGTCGATAAGCTATTCAAAGTGGTGACCGATGGGGCCAGCAACATGGGAAAAGCGTTCAAAGATGTCTTTGAAGGTAATCATGATATATGAGTTTCCTATTTATGAGTTCAATGTGGATTTAGTTGACGTCAACTTGCAATTCTTGATGAGGATGAGGACTGCGAATTCGTCGATGGGATTGATGACGAAATACGACAGAAAATATTCCGGAGGTTGATGTAATTATTTGGTTAGTTGTTGTGACTATTGTAATCGTCAATGTTTGTTCCCCTTTCAGCTCCGCTTTTCCTTTACGAGTGAAGTGCGTAGCTCATAGTCTGCAGTTAGCCATCGTCGATGAGTTTCGAATGTGTGTCCTGCCAAGTTCGGCGTATTCAAAGATGATGGATGTGGTTCGTGCATTTAGAAAGTCACCTCTTGCTATACAGGTTATTTGTTGCCCACGTCTTTCTATAGGTCACGCTCTGGATGCTTCAGGAGCTTGATGAAGCCACAGGAAAAGCGTTGCTCTCGGTTTCGAACACTCGATGGTCGTACCAAATTCTGGGAATTCAGCGTTATTTGGAGCTCGAAGAGGATGTGAGGGCAATCGCAAAGTCAAGAAATATGAATCCACCGACATCAATCGAAGTCGAGGTTTGTATTAAAATGTGTTTGCTGATTTTTTTAAATTACTTTGGCCTTAGTTCTTGCGCCAGGTTCATAGTCTGATGAAAATTTTGTGGATGTCTTTTGCAGGGTGCAAACCGAGAAAAGTGTGTCCATCTCGCTATGCTACGGGTACTTGAAGATCATATACGATTCACTCGTTCGATCCAAAGTAATTTCATGAGCCCTTAACATTCTTTTCATTCTTACGCTTCAGCAAAACTCTTCTTCTCCCGCCACTTGCTGACAAATTGGAGGAAATTATGGATAAGCGCTTCGAATGCTTTATGAATTCCGATTCGCTCGATTTTGATCCTCTCTTTTTGATGGCTGCAGTATTCGACCCAAATACAGCTTGGCAATTGTCCGAAGAAGACTTCAATGTTGCTGTTAACTCAATTCAAAACTTGGTATTAATCTTATTGCCTATTCAATCAAGCTTGCAAACATTTTTTAGATAAGATTCGAGCAACCGGAAGTCATGGAAGAACCGGCGTCCGTCGTTTGTCTCGATGCTACTCTTGATCGGTTGATGGAAGAATACGCTAGGAAGCGAGCGAGCCAACGAAAACAGAAAGACCAATAGAGGAAATCATGGGTGGTACAAATATTGCAACGAGTAATCGGAATGAATCCCTTTGGCAAGGAAAAATTGATAGCCTAAAGTATTGGACAAGCCTGATTGAAACGGTAAATAAAACAACTGATCCAAAATATCATAAATTTAATTTTCTCGTTAAGGAAGTGCAACCGGTGGCAAAGCTAGCATTGGAAGTGTTGTCGGTCTCGATCTCAAGCGCGCCTGTGGAGCGGATTTTCTCGCAAGCCGGACTGGCCACCGCTCGTCATCGCAACAGAACCAAGTTGGATCTGCTCAATTCTCAGTTGTTCATCCATTGCAATCGGAATGTTTAGTTTTCTGATCATGTTATGAGCAGTGATGTAAAAATGTAAATTTTGGCACCGGCACCGCACCGGCACCGGTGTCTGCTGTCGGCACCGGCACCGGTGCGCACCGGGCTTCAAACGCGGCATCGGCACCGGTGCCGGCACCTAGCTGAACATTTGCACCGGCACCGGTGCCTATCACATTCAGCACGTTGTTCAAGGAAAAATGTTAATTTTTTAACGGGAACGAGTTCTTTTGTTTTAAATAAAGTTAGCTTATCCAGAAATATGAATTTTATTAAAATTAAGCAGCACACGACCCTTTACGAGCAGTGATCCAGAACGTCCTTTATGCTCTATTTTAATTATTGTGACACCTGAGAAGAGTCTTTCCATGCTAGCTGACGTGGCAGGGAATGAAAAGATCACGAATGCAATTTGTGATAGCTTCGGGAATAACTAAATCGACTAATATTTTCAGTTGTTTGTTAAATCAGCTCACTTCCTTATTTCAGTTCCAATAGTCAAAAGCATTGCTTTTGATCTACCTTTTCAAAACTGTTTGAATGCATTGGTTCATTTATTCATTCAATGTGTTTAAACAGGTTTTTCGGCCTAAAATTTTTTAAAATATGAAAGGTGACTTCGGGCCTACACTTGTTTGTTCATTAGGAATAAGCTCTGATGGGAACGGTTTTTGGCTCTAAAGTTCAGAGTCTAAAGGTTCAGTAAACTAAGACTGAATCTACATCAAATTTAAGCATACCATGGAGCGTATAGCTCTGCGACTGTTTTCAACATTAACCTGAAGCGCAGTGAATGCGACCGAACGATTCAAGACTGCTGCGGTGAGATACATGCGATCCAAAATACTTTTACTGAGCTATATACGTAAGATGTCAAACTGAATATTCTGGCGAATATTCTGAATATTCTGAGGCGAAACTTTTTCTTGTCGCCAAAAATCTCTTTTTTTGTCACCGAAACACATTTTTTCTAGTCAAAAAAGCATTTCGGTGACAAAAAGAGATTGTTGGTGACAAGAAAAAGTTTTTCCCAACAAAAGTGGCATCTGCACTTTATATTTATACTGAAATTGTTCAAAACGGGCAGCGGTGTCAACGAAAAAATCGGTACCGGCACCGGTGCGGCACCGGTGCCGGTGCTTTTTTCTTAAAATTTGGCACCAGCACCGGCACCGGTGCCAGGAAAAAGTTGGCACCGGCACCGGTGCCCGCACCGGTGCTTTTACATCACTGGTTATGAGAACGGTAGAGAAAAGTAAGAATGTTTTGTTGTTGCCCCTGTCCGAATAAAATGGTGTTTTACGTCTCTGTGCTTCATTCCTTGGCTAATTGTGTGTTTGCGTTTGGTATGAGAAGAAATAAGTATGCGTGTCTGCGTTTGGGATAAAAATAGTGAAGTACGTGAGTAGCAAAACAATTACAGTCAACTCTCGCTATAACACACTGATCGCGTACATTTGGTTGGCCGACAAAGAAACACCATGAAAGATACACTCGCTTTAACATACCCGAAAGTCATTTATGGTCACTTTTAATTTTAGGGTTTAAAGTTGTAACATTTTGAACTATTGACTAACAGTGTTAGCTAATCTAACACTAACACTAACCTAACAGTTAGACTAACACTAACACTAACGCTAACACTAACTGTTATTTTAAGTGTTAGTGTTAGTGTTAGTTTTGGCGGCGATTCAAACTAACACCTAACACTAACTGTTAGTGTTAGGTGTTAGTGTTAGTTTCAAGGGTTAGTGTTATTGTTAGTTAGATAGTTAGTGTTAGTGTTAGGTGTTAGTGTTAGTTATGAAAACACTGGTACATACCCTGCCCATTTTGGCCCAACCGACCAAATCATTAGCTTTATTTTTTATGTCTCCAATCAATTTTGTGGCCAATTTTAGCTGGAAAGACCGGAAGTTATACAATTGTTTTGCAAAAACGTGATTTGGTAAAGTCACTAGAAAACCAGGGTTATTTCCGTGTTGCATTATCTTGTCCGTATTGGTTTTCGTGTTGACACGGAAATGACATTGTCGTTTCCGTGTTGATTTCCGTGTTACACGCAAATGACATTCATTTCCGTGTTGATCTTTTCGTGTTGACACGAAAATGACATTGTCGTTTCCGTGCTGGTTTCCGTGTTGGCACGGAAACCAAAACCAAAACTGAAATGCATTTCCGTATTGGTTTCCGTGTTGACACGAAAACCGAAATCAAACCTTAAATGAATCGTATTTTGGTTTTTGTGTTAGCGTACACGTTCAATCTCCCATTTTTTAATGTTTTACACGTAAACCACACGGACGCCTTAATTAACGCGTGAGTCACATGGACGCCCGAATTCACGCCTGAATAAGATAGACACCTGGATTCACACCTGAAACAGATGGACACCTTAATTGGGTCAGGTGTGAATTTAGGCGTCCGTCTGATTCAGGCTGGAATTTAGTTGTCCATCTGTTTCAGGCGTGAATTCAGGTGTCTATCTGATTCAGGCGTGAATTCGGGCGTCCATGTGACTCAGGCGTTAATTGAGGCCTCCGTGTGGTTCACGCGTAAAAAACATTGAAAAATGGGGAGATTGAACGTGTACACTAACACAAAAACCAAAATACGATTCAGTTAGTGTTTTGATTTCAGTTTTCGTGTCAACACGAAAACTAATACGGAAATGCATTTCAGTTTTCGTTTTGGTTTCCGTGCCAACACGGAAACCAGCACGGAAACGACAATGTCATTTTCGTGTCAACACGAAAACGGAAATGACACGGATTCAAAACGGAAACACCAACACGGAAATAACCCTGCAAGAAACGGTAATAAGAGACTGTAAGGCTATTATTACACAGTAGTACTACTAGTCGAACCTCGATTTAGTGGCACCCCAATTTAGTGGCACCCTCGATTCAGTGGCACCCTGAGGGCAATTCGGTTGGCCAAAGTTGGCCAAAGTTTACCCCCGATTTAGTGGCACCTAAGGCTTGGTCCGTAGGAGTGCCACTAAATCGAGGTGCCACTAAATCGGGGGTAAAGTTTGGCCAACTTTGGCCAACTCTGGCCAGCCGAATTGCCCTCAGGGTGCCACTAAATCGATATCGTGGCACCTGTTTTCAAAAAAGGGGTGCCACTATGTCGAGGTTTCACTTTTTTTAACCCAAAATTTGTTTACTTTTCAAAAACGATCGGCAAAATCGGAATCCTCACGATATTTGCGACCAGACTGTCATAACAGAATCGATAAAATATTTTGAAAATTGGGTTAAAAAAAGTGTCGGACCCTAGGCGGGAACGAACTTTTGGGGTGCCACTAAATCGAGGTTTGACTGTATCGTATTTCCTCTGATAAGCGCCCCCGCTCTAATAAGCGCCCCCCCCCTTCGACTTTGAGGGTCTGAATCTCAGTGTAGAAGCAATATTTTGCAAAGCTGTTTGATACGTTTTCTTAACTCACACGAGCTCTACCGATTCCACTTTTTAGATTTTGGTTGAGCGCCCGAAATTCTCGAAATCGAATTTCAAATTGTCGATTTTTGAGGGTTTGAAAAATAAGCGCCTATGGGTGTTATTAGTGGAAATACGTTATTATAAGTTTTACAACGGGATGGAAATCCTACGAGATTCCCGGTTCGCGATTCCAAAACATTTTAAAAAATCCCGAATGGTAGCTCAGATCTCCAAGCCCAGTGTTTTTACATTAAAACTGTGTAATTCAAGCTTCCTCTACGATTAATCGGCTATAAATTATCAATTTGGAGCATAAAGCTTTTGGGAAAAGTTAGTAAACACCGACTATGAGAAGTTTGTGCAAAATAAACGTTTCAGATCAATCAAAAAAATCACTTCAAAAATTTACGAAAAATTCAAAAAAAAAACTCTATCATGTCTGTACGTGGCAAACCTCCTTTAAAAATTTTTTCATACCAACAACTTGCTGTAGAAGCAGCTTTTGTCAAAGGGGCATGCACGACATTTGCTTGTTCAGTGTCACCATAGCTGTGTCTTAAGCCAGCTGGAGGGTGTGCTTGTAGCTGGTGGCCCTCACTACTAAACCCGCCACTTGTACTGCACACAGGCAATGGTTGGGAGCGAGCTGCGAGTGTTTCCAGGGCTTTTATGTCCCTTCGAGAGGGCATTACCTCTAATTGGGTCAGGTGGTGGGCTCCTTCAGTGGAGGGTGGCAAGTGGTCCTCCTGCCTCTTGTGCTTAGGCAGTGGGGTGGGGGCGCCTCGAGCACAATGGGCGGCGGAGGTGGTGGCACCACTACTGGGGGTATAGACGCTTGCTGGTGGTGTACAGCAGTCAGATAAGCCAGACAGGAGGGACTGCTCAATGGACCGCCAGCGCCTTCATTCCCCAAATAGGGGGTCAGGCAGCTGGAGCTGGATGGACCGCTACTGGAGTAGATCAGGTTTGCTGCAGCTGCTGAATGCAGAGCCACTTGTAGGTGGTCTAAACCTAGTTGAAGGTGTTGCTGGATAGCGAAGGGCATGTTCTGGTGGTTGGAATTGGGATGCGGTAGCAGGTGAGGAGTATTGGTGAACAGGTGGAGCATGGGAGTCTCTAGGGGTTGGAAGGAGCCTGTAGTGCTGGTGCAGCCGGTTAGACCACCCAGACAACGGTCAATGGCTGAGAGACTAGCTGCGGACTGGGGACAGTTTAATACATATTCCAGGAGATTGCCTGAAGAATTGTGCGAGTAGTCCAGCAGGTCTGTCCGCAACTGAAAATTAGGGCTCTATAAAAAAATTAAAAAATGGTTTGTGTTTTCTTTCTATTTTTAGCATTTAAGCCGACTCTTTTAGGACAAAACCTTTTTTCTATCACATATTCATTTTTGTCGTAGGTTTGAAAGGTCACAGATTCACTTTTTTCTGTCACAGATTTAGCCAAAACCATAGAGACACCAAGCACTCAGAAGAAAGTTCTCATAACAGCCCAATAGTTTTTCGATGATGTTTCTACCATGTTTTGAGCATTTTTGCAAAGCCATTTTTTTCCCAAAAAGAAGTTTGGTAAAAATTTTTAGAACCTGAAATGTGACCTTAGTCCCCAAGGCAGAACTTTTTTCAAAATATAATTTTTGCCAAAAAATGCTCAAAAAATGGTAGAAACATCATCAAAAAATTTTAGGCCATTACTGAAAAAAAATTAAAAGTGCTTGGTTCCACATGTGGTTTAAAAAAAAATTGCTCATTTTTGTCGGTTTTGTCACTCCGTTGTTTTTTTTTAGTTTTTTCTTCTTTGTCTACCAGTCTTAGAAGACATTTTTACAAATGGATCTTTTCAAAAACCTTCACAATTGAAATTTTGTTGATATATAGTGGCTCGATTTGCATTTGAACAGATATGTTTCGTGAAATAAACAACGAAAATCGATTTTTCACAAAATAAATGTGACAAGACTATTGTATGCCGTTAGTCCATAGGAATCAAATTAAATTTTTTTAGAACTATTGTTTTTTTTCTTCGCTTTTACAACAGCGAACAACAAATTTTACAACAAATTTAAACTCTTAAATAATTGCTTGAATAAAAATGGTTGTGACATGTAGGGATTGCTGGATACACACTGATTGATTCGATTTCTCAACCGCAAGACCAAAAGTTGTTTTTGAGTAATTGGGGGGACTAATGATGGGGGTTGACAACCAAAACTTCAACCAAAAAACATGCATGAATCACTGCAAATGGGTTGTTTTAACAGCACAACTTTAAACTGTAGTGTCACCCATCAACATAACCTTAACAATCAAAAATTTATAGTATTACCCTGTTCTTGGTGGTCTCTGTTAATGTGTCTAATACTTTTTATAGAAATTTTTTTCTAATAGAGATTGCAAGCTCAAAACTTTAAAAAGGTTTTGTAGATTCAGACAGAGTTTTCTTCATTTTCAACCATCGGGCAAACAATTCAACACCTCGAAACGATGTATCCATACTTGGACGGGCGCTCGCCACCTTTGTGTGGTCCGGAGCCATTTTTTCAGTGGTTTTGTATTTCTTTGCTTATAATAAAAATAGTCTTTTTGCAGTTATTTCTCAACTGTGTTTGTACTGATTCTTTCATATCTTTAAGATTTCATGACTCATACAGCTTGAGCTCCTCTTTAATTCTACATTTAAAAAAATAGCGATAGAATTGTAATAAAATAATAACAAATAAAACATTAGCATAGTTACTTTACCTCTGTGAATTACTAAACGCCCAACGTCAATTTTTTCACATTTTTCGCCCCAGCGCACACTTTTCTGCCAATCGCGCACGGCGCCAATTATTTACGAAAAAAGCGCCGGCGCCGAATCTCGACGCTCGGCGCCGCTTTTTTAAAAGCCCGCGCCCGGGATGCGCCCGGCGCCAATTTATTTCAGCAGAACATTAATAGATGTATCATTGTATATAATATTTGATCCTAGTAATATTGGATGTCATCCATGTTGGATTGTCATCCAGCAATATGAAGGAATGTTATCGATATTATTCGGATCTCCGAAAATACCGAGATCACTTTAAACTGAATCTTTTTAGATTTTTCGAGTAATTTTTACAAAAATTTCAATTACTTCATTGCTATCCTGTGTGAGCGACAAGCCTACAATATTGCTGCCAGGATTAGGGGTGGAATTCGACATCATCTCAGGTTTGATCACGATTAATCCATTTGACATCGCCTCTCTTCCGATCAATTTTTCTCACCAATAATCACTACAACAAGCAATAGAAGTACCACAAAGTTAAAGCAGTGCTTCTAACTAGCAAATTTAGCAAAATAAAAAGCCAAACTCTAAAAAATTGTTTAAAAGCCAAAAATTTAAAAAAGTGTAGAATTGTAAGATGGGGAATCGGTCTGATTAAAAGTTAAAAAGTGGTCTATCAGAGAGTGATAGCACCTACCCAATGATGGGTGGGTGGGTTGCGTCAACAAACAGCCCAATTGATTTGGGTTGGATGGGGGAGAGGTCTTCTACCACAACCATCACCTTAACACAGAACTCGGAGGAGAGGGGGTATACACAACACACTAATGGGAGAGTTGTCAAGGGAATAATGATAAGAGATGAACACGAGTTGGTTGCCCACATCTCAAACGCAGTGACTGTATGAAACGGAAACGAGGAAAAATGCTGTGGATGGGCGTGAACGAAGAAAATTTCATGACACACACGCAAAAAGACAGAAACGGGGTTTTCACGGGTTTGTACACTTATAGACTTTTTTTGATTAATTGGACAGAAAATTGTCTCAAAACACAATTTCCTGCTTCAACAGGAAAGTATAAAATTTTCGACGCTACTGGCTTATACCCCCCCCCCCCCAAAAAGCTACTTTCTTATATCCCCCCCCAAAATCGGACCTACTGGCTTATACGCCCCCCCCCCCGCCCAAAAATCAAGTTTTTTCAGAGTATCTAAAAATCATTATTAAGTAATATTTTGTCGTAAAAAGGCTAGAAAAGCAATTTAAAAGAGATTATGGGCTGTATTGGAGGGAAGGGTACAATAGGGGCCACTTTTTAATCAATTTTTTTTTGGCCATTCTTCGGCTGTCTTACCATGTTTTTCAACATGGGTCGTGGCAAAAGAGACTCTATATGCATTTTATGATCAAGGGTACTTCTCGGAATCATGTCTAAGGTAAGTGAGTGCGCGCATATCTAACTCTCAAGCCACCTACGCCCCCTTTGGGGGCGCAAAGAGCTTGGAGTTGAGATGCGCACACCCACATACCTTAGACACAAATCACTCGAAAGTGCCTCTGGATGAAAAAACATGCATACCAGAGTTATTTATGCGGTAGGCCCAGTATTCAAAACTGTGTGTTCAACATCTTTGATTTTTCGGCCGAAAAGAGTTTCCCCCCTTTTCAGGCCTGGGCTACGAGCCAGAGGCTCAGCCATCCAAAAGTTAAAGGACAGCCATCAGGATCCACCCGCTGATCGGTCTGATCAGCTCGAGTACTATACTTTTACGTGCACCACAAGTGGCTGGTTTGAAAGCGCCTTTACTGCTCAGAGAATTAATACTCTTTGGTACTTATAGGCACTATAGAAGTGGCCCCTGTTTTGTCCCTTCCCCTCCCAATACAGCCATAATCCTCTTTAAATTGCTTTTCTAGCCTTTTACGACAAATTATTACTTAAAATGATTTTCAGACACTTTGAAAAAACTTGATTTTGGGGGGGGGGGTGGTGGGCTAGTTGTATAAGCCAGTAGGTCGAGGATTGGGGGGGGGGTATAAGAAAGTAGCTGTTTTTTTGGGGGGGGGGGGGTATAAGCCAGTAGCGCCAAATTTTCTGTACTTGTGCGTACAGTTGACCTTTCCAAATTCTCTATAAAGAATCACATACAGGATACGTCAGAATTACACGGCCAACTTTAAAAATTTTGGCTACGCGTCCATATGCCTGGCTGACTTCTGTAACTAACATTGTGATCTTTATCAGGTTTCGTTTATATTTTTCATGATCACACGCTAGAGTTTGCCCGGAATTTTTTCGGTCAAAACCGGAATTCCCAAATATTTTTTTGGTTTTTTGAATTTTTTCGAAAACATTTGGTGTCATTCAGCACAGTATTAAATTCTGCGTTAGATGGACAAAAAACATTGTGTAAAATGTTTATTTACCAAAGAAAAAACACCTTGGAAGCAGTGATGTGCTCCCGAAAATTTCGGCTCCTGCTCTGGCTCTGGCTACGGCCTCTATAATTTTGGCTCCTGCTCTGGCTCTTGGCTCGGAGCAGGAGCGCTCGGAGCCAAGAGCAGAGATTATATACAACTTTATTTTTGAAAATTTTCACAACATTTTCAAAAATGTTTTGAAAACCGTTTCTACTGGTAATTTACCGAGATTTTTATATTTCGTTAAAGGGGCATGCCCACGCTAATAAGAGGTGTGCCCCGGGAATTCAAAATTTTTTCCTAATCATTGAACTTCTCTACTGATTTTTCAACCTAGTTTTTAACAAAACTGTACCTGAAATTAATTTCTAGGCCTTGTTTTGTTAGAAACCAAGTTGAAAAATAGGTACAGAAGTTCAATGATTAGGAAAAAATTTGAATTCCCGGCACCACCTCTTATTAGCGTGGGCATGCCCCTTTAAGGAGAGAGGAGCGAATATTTTGAACTCTCAGGCTTGATTCCCACTACACACCCTATTTTTAGTCCATTTTTAGCAGGTCAACTCACTACTAGGTCAAAAAGTATCGAGCAATCTATTGCAACCGTTTCCAGCACTTCTTTACTGTCAGCAACTGCCTTAATTTTGCGATTTCATGCATATGACCATCACAATAAAGAGGAACCAACTATAAACCATTTACTTTGGGTTTCATCACCTACTTTTCTACTCATTTTACTGACTTCTCGTAAGGTTATATTTTTTTACAGTTAGATGGATATTATTTAACACCAAATCGGTAAAAAAATTGGGTAGCTTGCGAAGATTCGACCCAGCGACAAAAGAGTATATTTGAAGGGTATGATGGCACAAATAAACATTTTTGGATTTTAGCTCTAACTAACTTTTACTTTTTTTTTCTTTCTGTGATAGCTTAAAACAAAGACTAGTATCTTGACTACACATTGGTATATAAACGTTTAGAGCAGTAAAAAAAGTCAAAAAATATTAATCGAAGAAAGAAAAGAATAACCCAAAATAAATAATAAATATAAATAACTATAAATAACCAAAATAAATAAATATTCTTTCGAACAAAAAGCGATTTTAGGTGGTGTTTTGGCCTGCAACTTAGCCGGGGCAGTCATTTAAGCGTGCGCTGATGGTGTTGTTGAATATCCAAGAGCCGGAGCATCATTTTCATACTAAAATCGTACATAAAACATGAAAAAATGCAGTTAGAAAAGGTGTGCACCTACTGGGAATCGAACTTGAGAGTTCAAAATATTCGCTCCTCGATGTGCACTCCCTTTAAAAAAAGGAAAAGTAGTGAACTTTAAAATTTTTGCTCTTGGCTCTTGCCCTGAATTTTTGGCTCCTGCTCTGGCTCTTGGCTCTTTCCTCCAAAATTTTGGCTCCTGCTCCGGCTCTTGGCTCCTGCCTCCATAATTTTGGCTCCTGCTCTGGCTCTTGGCTCCTGCCACAAAATTTTTGGCTCCTGCTCTGGCTCTTGGCTCTTACCTCCAAAATTTTGGCTCCTGCTCCGGCTCTGGCTCTGCCTCCATAATTTTGGCTCCTGCTCTGGCTCTTGGCTCGGAGCAGGAGCGCTCGGAGCCAAGAGCGGAGCTGCGCACATCACTGCTTGGAAGGTGAAAATTCCGGTTCATTTTTTGGTCAGAATTCCGGTGAATTAGACTGGAATTTTCACCCTAAAAGAACATTATTTTTTGTCATTAAGCATTTCACACAATGTTTTCGTCCGTCTAACGCAGAATTTAGTATTGCGTAGAATGACACTGAAGATTGTCAAAAAGATTGTGAAAATCACGAAAATATTTGGGAATTCCGGTTTTAACTCTACTACACACTGTTTTTCAAAATCACACTTTCACACTTGGGTCACACTAACTTCATTGGTAAAATATCGATTTTTCAAACTTTTGGAAAAAAATTTCAATTTTCCAGCAAAAGTTTTTGAAAAGTCTTCCCTAACACCAAAATCTTGTCTTGAATCAGAATCCGTTAAGATCAGATCGAAATAATGTTTTTGAGCTGAGATAGAGACTGACATACGACTCGATACACATTGTGACTCGATACACCAACTCGATACAGTTGCGACTCGATACGCCAACTCGATACAGTTGCGACTCAATACGCCAACTCGATACATCGGGTCTCGAGTACGACTCCCGCCGATTGTTATTTTTATATTTGACACTTTTTTATTCTTTTGTATCAATATTCATCACTTCTAACCATATATTTACTTTGATAATGGCTAAACATTCGGAAAGCAGCTTAAATTTATGCGATGCCGCTGGATACCCTATTTCTTATTTATCACTTGTTTTCTCTTTAGAGTTTGGCAAAAGAGCCTACGAATAACTACATAATCGAGAGAATCGCTCAGAATTGATTCTGAAGTATGTGCGCGCATATTCCAGGCGCATATTTTATTCTCAAGGCCCCTATGTCCCCGAAGAGGGTAACCTTGTAACATTTTTTAATTCATGCCCTTACGAATTTTTTATATTTTTAGCCGTTTTATAGTTTCAGAACACATTTGAGGCCGTCCTAACGCGCGCTGGCCTACCCTTTGCCTAAGGCTTTGCCTAAATTATAAAAAGACAATAAAATGGCCTGAAATTTTGTAGAAGGCGCAAACTCTGTATGAAATCTCAGAAAGTGCCAAACACCCTAATGACGATGAGAATCAAGGATTCAGAGACGCAAAAAGATATTAAAGCCCATCACACATCGAAAAAAATGACAAAACGTCAAAATAACACTAGACGAAGGTCAAACTCGAGACCCCTGTATCGAGTTGGCGTATCGAGTCGTAACTGTATCGAGTTGGCGTATCGAGTCGCAACTGTATCGAGTTGGCGTATCGAGTCGCAACTGTATCGAGTTGGTGTATCGAGTCGTAACTGTATCGAGTTGGCGTATCGAGTCGCAACTGTATCGAGTTGGCGTATCGAGTCGCAACTGTATCGAGTTGGTGTATCGAGTCACAATGTGTATCGAGTCGTCGTTATACCGAGATAGAGCTGTTTTGAGTGGATAAGCCAGAAATTTCGCACCACTTATCTAAATTTATATATATCTTAGCTCAGAAACATCATTTCGATCAGATCTCAACAGGTTCGGATTCAGGACAAGATTTTGGTTAGAAAGACTTCTCAAAAACTTTTGCTTTAAAAATTGACGATTTCTGCTAAAAATTTGCCCCTTAGAGCAAAAAAGGGCAAGTTTTTTGCCCTTTTTAATTTACAAAAAGCAAAACGGTCATCCCTAGTCCTTGGTTGAAATTTTCAAAAAATATATAGGATAAAACGGAAATATGCCATGTTCTGGAGAAAAAGTGCCACGTTTTAGTGAAAAAGTGCCACGTTTTTTCGATTCTAGTCAAGAAGGCGAAAAGTGCCACGTTTTAGTGAAAAAGTGCCACGTTTTTTTTAATTTGCCTAGTTTTGCACAGATATGCCTAATTTTATTGGTCGCTTTGTTTCCAAGGACATATCAATAGCAAGCTAATGGTAATCTTCAAAATTTCAGGTGTAAATCATTGATTTATCTAAGAAACCTTATTGTCAGAAAACGTGGCAGATTTTCACAAAAACGTGGCACTTTTTCACAAAGCGTGGCAGTTTTTCACTAAAACGTGGCACTTTTTCACTAAAACGTGGCACTTTTTCGACTTCTTGACTAGAATCGAAAAAACGTGGCACTTTTTCACAAAAACGTGGCACTTTTTCTCCAGAACGTGGCATTTTTACGTATCGTCCAAAATATATATCGACTTTCAATAATTTGTCTCAAAAGGACTGTCGTTAAAAATTTTCAAGGAAGCGTGCCTTATTTTTCTTGTCATTTGCGTGTTTGCTGGCTAAAATTGATTTACGCCCTCAAAAAACTGATTTACGCCCTCAAAATACTGGTTTACGCCCTCAAATCTATATATTGCCATTTTTTGTCAAATTTTTGTTGCCACTTTTTCAATATTTTTACACCAGCATGTAGCCCTGAATCTTGGCTTTCTAAAAAGCTATTGACTGATTTTCTGAGATTTCAAAAAGCTGGAGAAAAAAGTCTTTGTATGGAGCAAATTTTTTGAAAAATTTGGTCTATACAAAGACTTTTTTCTCCAACTTTTTGAAATCTCAGAAAATCAGTCGATAGCTTGTTAGAAAGCCAAGATTCAGGGCTACATGCTGGTGTAAAAATATTGAAAAAGTGGCAACAAAAATTTGACAAAAAATGGCAATATATAGATTTGAGGGCGTAAACCAGTATTTTGAGGGCGTAAATCAGTTTTTTGAGGGCGTAAACTACTTATAGCCGTGTTTGCTCTGTTTCGAGTCAGTTCTCATCCGTTCATCCTCTCAAAGCAACGTTGGAAGCCATGGGTAAAAAAGAAAAGAAGCAGAGCAGCAAGAAGACAGTCAGCACGGTTTCTGAGAGTAGTGCTGACAGCAGTGAGAAGTCTACTTCTGGAAAAAGGTCCTACACAAGTAAGCTCTGAATTTTTATTATTTTTGGATTTTTAGCTCCAATCAATCCTCAGCCAGTCAGTCAGCAGCGAGTTCGTCGAAACCGAAGGGCAAGAGCAAGTCATTGGCAGCCAAACCTCACAAACAAAACTCAGAGCATGGATCAAACAGCGAGGCAAAGAAGAAAACAAAGGAATCTTCCAAGCTGGCTATTGATGGTCACGGTAATACAGTCATCAATGTCTACGTGAACGGCGAAAATGCCTGTCTTAATTTTGTGGTCTGTCTGGAGCTGAAGACATTTAACTGAAATTTTAATTTATAGCTGCCAGACGCTATCAAGAAGGGACTTATTGGAAGTGATGGCGTGACAGTTGATTTGGATGAAATGATCAAGAGGCAGAATGGTGTTAAGGATACTGACAAGGTGGCATTTTAAAGCTCCTCGCTCAAGTCGCTGTCTACTCATAAAAAAATTCAGGCTGTTTCCCCGAATATCTCGGTGAAGGATCAAAAGAAGGCTGATGGCAATCCAAAGTGAATGTATTATGAACATCCTTTCCACGCCAATACAGTCGAAATTGTTGCTCTGTATATGTACCGTCTAAAGCAATAAAGGCTTTCTGATTAAAGAGTTCTCTGAAAGTAGGCGGGAGATAGGGTCTTAATTTTTGGGATAGATTCGCTGGGTTTGACGTATTCGGACTGGGTACTCTCTGGAGCATAATTTTTATGGAGTTGGAGTCTTATCATACTTGCTTATTTTAGAGTTGATGTCAGGCATGCCGTATTCTCTCTAATATAACCACACCTCCTGATTCTGACTCCTGATTAAAACCGTGTTTGTGGCATTGCATTTTTGACCTACTTTTTTGAAACTTCTCTTATACAAATTAACCCTCAATCTGTAGCCAGTGAGATGAGCTTTAAATTGACTGGTAACTTGTATGAGAGCATTCTTAAAAAAGTGAGTCAAAAACATAACGCCAAAAGGACGATTTTGAATTAGGGGGGTGTGGTTCTATTAGGGAGAATACGGTATGCACGAAGAAGTCTGAAATTTTTTTGGCTAGGCCTAGCCTGCTGAAAATTGACAAGAACGGCCCAGGCCTGTCCGGGAACATGCCTGGTTATCATCATTTGGAGACGGTATTAGTCTGTAATACAGTAGACAGTTTATGGAGTTCAGTTTTTTGGAGCTGCCATATTTTGGATTTACAAATTTCTGAAATGGCATGCCCGTGCGCGACACGGAGAACAGGGGACCAACAGCTCCTTTTCTCGTAAGATCTTCACATGCGTTGTCATCTAGATTTTTCAAGTTTTCTGCCTCGTATCAGTAAATTTTACTTGAATCGTGTAGCTTTTCACTTGTTTCGCACCAAATATGATATTGATGACCTTATACTACTTTCAGAAACAAGGCATTCAAACGCAGGGACGTATCCTTTGAAAGTTAAAAGCCATTTAACTTTGAAAGAGTGGCTTCCATGGCGAAGTGCGTAAGCGTTTGCTTCCTTGGTACGAAAACGTAGCGAATTCACTCCTCTATCGCGTCTCCGATTTTGTTGAGCATAAATAGTCAAAAAAACTTTCTAGGTTCTCAAATTAGACAACCAGATAATGAACATTTTTTGAAAAATTTCACAGATATCAATTGTGACTCTGATAATTTCAGTATTTTATGGGCTAGTGATGGCTAATTTTAAAGCCCTTAATGTAACCTTTATTTTGGTCATAAACATGCCAAAGCCAACAAGCAAAAAACCAAATCAGGAAAACGGAGCAGAAATACTCTAAAAGGGTCTAAAATAACCCTTTTTGGAAAAATTTTGTTTGGCGCCAAATTTTCCTAATGCACTAAGATTAAAATTTTGGGAGGCCGTAGGTGGTACGCTATTTTTTGGATTGTTTTGGCCAATTATTGAGGTAATTTCGGTAGCTGATTCCGAATATGACGTCAAAAAAGTCTAATAACCCGTAGAAATGGCCAAATAAGCCAAAAAAATAGAGTGTCACCACGTGGGATCAAACCTGCCACATTATTTTGGGCCAAAAAACGCTTACGCACTGCGTCATGGAAGCGGTGATGTATAAATCTCCGGCTCTGGCTCTCGCTCCGAGCAGGAGCCAGAGCTCGAGCAAATTTTTCAAAATTGAGAGCTCAGAGCAAGACCCGGAGCAAATTTTTCAAAGTTGAGAGCCCGGAGCAAGAGCCGGAGAAAATTTTTTCAAATGAAAATCTGGGAGCCAAATCCGGAGCAAATTTTCTCAAAGTGAAGAGCACGGAGCAAGATTATTATGTGTCGAATATGACTTTTTGTTAATCTAACAACAATAAAAACGGTTTAAAGGCAACATAATTACAATAAAAACCAAAACGCCAAAAACACAACAGAGGGGACCATTAAAAAATTCCGCGAACATTCCGAACAATCCAATATGTCAACTGGAAAAGTTTTTGTATTTTAGTGCAATTTTTTGTTGCGAAAAAAGGTTGCTAAAAAAAGGATGCATAAAAATCTTTCATTCTAAGAACTTTATGATAAAAACAGTAAACACAACTAAGATTAACCGTAATTATATAGAGATCACTGTAATATGTTCAGACTTTGCACATAAATTCTTGAAGACCGTCACCAACAGCAGCCTTTATCAGAGGCCTTTGCCTCAGAGGTAGAGCGAGGGGGCGAAAGCTATCTGACGCTGAAAACAAGATGTACAGGGTATGCCAAGAAATAATATTTCAAACTCTGAAGACGGCTGATTTTGATACCCCCGTGAAAAGTTTTCACGGGGGTATGATGATTCATTCGCACTCAAAATAAGGCTTATTAGCAACGAGAAGATGAATTTATTTAGATGACGTTTGTAGAAACATAGCAATCACAGAAAAACAGTCGTGAGTTGAATCGCGAATGTAAAAAGCATTTTGAATCACGTTTTTTGAATCGCAGCAATTTGAATCGCATTTTGATCACGATTCAAATTGCTGAGACTCAAAAACCGCGATTCAAAATGCGATTCAAAATCGAATGCCTGTGATTCACGTGAATCGCAGTCAGTATGCCAATGTTCAAAATGCGATTCAAAATCTTGTGTCTATGATTCACGTGAATCGCACTTTTTTTAAATCTCAATTTTGAATCACAAACGCGTTTGAATTCGAATCGCGCGATTCAAATTGCCAACACTGGTGAAAACTTTAAAAATCGTGTTTCAGGGGATTTTTTTGATTTTGCACATTTCAGTTTTGTCCACGAACTGCGCAAAAAAAATTTTGGTATCGCATATATGCGCAAAAATCGCTAAAATCCATGATACCCCGTAGGCAAAAACCTTATATGTGAAAAAATAGCTAAAATCCACGATATCATGGATTTGCCAATTTCAAATTCCAGCCTAACAATATTCCAGAAAAGTTTAGTTTAGCGGAGGCCAAAGTCGTGCTCAGTGTGGTCTATTTACTTATAGAAGTGTAATCAGAAAATTAAAATGTATTCATTGAAATTTGAGATTTTTCCTTGGTTGCCCCCTGTGGTTTGAACAAAAATAAGCACATGAGGGGCGACCGAGGCAAAAACCGGGATTTTTCAATGACCATTTTTTCCGATCACACTTCTAGAGTAAATCGACCGCGCTGAGCACGAATCTGGCCTCATATTTGCCATAAGTCTACTAAAAATGAACTTTTCTGAGAATATTGATAGGCGGTAATTTAAAAATTGGCAAATCCACAATAAGGGTATCATGGATTTTCGCGATTTTTGCACATAAATGCAATATAACAATTTTTTGCGCAGTCCGTGCACAAAACTGAAATATACAAACTCTGCAAAAAAAATTTCTCTGAAACACAATTTTGAAAGTTTTACGAGGGATCTCAAAATCAGGCGTCTTTAGAGTGTTAAAAAATGACTGTACTTTTTTCTAGAGCGATTTTAAAATTTTATTTTCTTCAACTAATATTTTACACCGACATTATTTTTTCGGGCTTATTATGTCAAAAACACGACAGTAGCTTGTTCCCTGTGCTTTTCGTGGTGCTTAGATGGTCTCTGCACGGGCATGGCTCTCACCGCAAGAGGATAAGCGTAAATCGTGTTTTCGATATTACATACTAGAGTTGCTGAAAGCACCGGTGATATTCTGGTGATAATCTCAATCCCAATTTTTACAAAAAGTCGGTGTTATTCCCGAAAATATTCCTGGTGATAATCTTTTTTCGGCAACCTATTAACCCTCCCGAAAACTAGAGTACTTTTTCTGGCGATGCTTACCTTAAATTTTCTGATTTTTTCTCAAATTACAGGTATCTCTGCGATTTTAGTTTCTGATGATATATCTTATATTACATCATATTTGAAAATCTAGCCAAAAAGGTGAAAGTATGAAGCAAGTTAAAACAATACTTTCTTTTTTGTGCTACATTTTCCAATTATAATGCAGTAAATGATACCTTGTCAAAGACTAGAATCGCAGGGCTACCTGCTACCAGAAAAAGGTCAGAAAATTTAAAATAATTAGACAAAACAGAAATTTGCTCCAAATTTCGAAAATCGCTCTCTAAAAAGAGAAAGCATAATTTTTTGATTCATCATGGATACACCAATCAACTTGCAATGACTCTTACCTTTAGTGATTTGGAGAGCACTTCCAGGTGTCTCTCCAACAATTTGCAGTTAGAAGGTGATTGATCCACGTTAATTGCAGTGATCAGTTCACGCACAAGCTGTTCCAAACGGCGAATGCAGTTGACGATGGTGCCTGCAAGGGTATGGACTTTATTTAACAATTATGGTCTCGACTACCTTCGAAAATAGGTGTGTTAGTAACAATGTCTGTAGTAAGGGCACCAGAACACCAACTGTAGACAATGTACATGAACTGAGCACCAAATGAGTCCACATATTTCTCTACATGAATGTCGACATTTTTGTCAGCCATGTATTTCCCCAGCTTGTGAACAAATGCCTGCAATGTTATTCTTTGTTTACTTCGACCATATCAGCTATAATAGAGGATCCGAAAAAACAAACGCGCCTGCGCGTTTATTGCGCATTTTTCACTTATTTAAAAATCATGTTTAAATGACTCTTAAGTAACTTTTATGTGCTTAAAACGATAAGCAAGTTATTTTGTGACACTTTTCCACATAAAAAATTGATTTTCTGAAAAAATTTTTTTGATCAAAATATGACTTTTGCCTTGGGGGGACCAACGTAAATTACCTTGTATTAAGGTATTCTAGCCCGTTTTGGTCACTGGAACTGGGCAAAAAGAGCCACTTTATGCATTTTTAATCAAGAGTCTTGCTCGAAATCATGTCTAAGGTGATTGAGATCGCGCATCTCTAACCAACCAAGCCCCTGCGCCTCCTTCGGTGGCGCAGGGGGCTTGGTTGCTTGGGGTTGAGATGCGCACACCCACATACCTTAGACGTAAATCACTCGAAAGTGACTCTGGATGCATGAAAATGTATGCATACCAGAGTTTCTTTATGCGGTAGGCCCCAGTTAACAAAATTCTTTTTTTAAAGGTGGTTTACCTTGGACCTTCAAGGCAAAAAGCCGATTTTGGTCAAAATTTTTTTTTCATAAAAACGACTTTCTATATGAAAAAGTGTCGGAAAACAGCTTTTTTATCGTTTTAGCGTATAAAAAATACTTAGGAGTCATTTAAACATGATTTACGAATAATTAAAAAATGCGCCGCCCCCCCCCCCCCCCCCCCAACTAAATAAGTGCCAAAGGCTGATTAGGATTCCGGTTGGTTCTGGTGCAGAATTTTATGGAGAACCTAAATCTGCCAAAACATTTACAAAAAGCCGCTTTGGCATGAGATTTTGACCAACTTCCGCATGACGTCAAGTGGGAGTTGGGTACATAAAATAAACTGATTCTTAAAATTTTATATACACATTCATGACTTCTACGGCTTGTCAGAAAGTGGAGAACTCAGCTTCCCAGTGACATATTGTTCAGGCGTTTATGATATTTAAATGTGAAATGTTTGGCGCGAAGAAGCAATTATGTCACTTTTTCAAACACGCTGTTGATACTTAAATGAGCAAAATGAGGTGTGATAGAGCTGTCTCTACAGCAAACCCTACATACCATAAAAAGAGCAAGAAAAATTGCACTAAAAAATAATTAAACGTATAGAAAAAATAAGACTTTAGAGTGTAAAACGACAATTTAAAAAACCCAAATAAATATCTCAAAACATTTAACATTTCAGAACAAAAATGCTTATGTAATTACCTTGAAATTTGTGTGGCACTGCTCGAGATCAGCATTTAATTTTGGCATTGGACCGCTTTCACCAGACACACAACAGGAGAGCAAGGCTCCCCAGCACTCTGTGCTCAGGTCATCAAAAGCTGGCTAAATTTTTAAAATTGTTCTAGATCAGTGCTAGGTAGAAACCAACATTTTTAGTGAGTGAACAAATTAATTCAGTGAGCAGTAAGGAATCTCCAGACTTAATCTGCCTTGCGATCTCCCCCTAAATTAGTTTCAATATAATCTCTTAAACCAAAAGACCAAGTCAATAACCTTGGTGGCCAGTCGGTCATGGCTGTCCAAATAATTGAGTGATTTAAGCACCATCTTCCTGCACTCAAACTGATTTTCCAACTGCAAATTTTTGGTCTTCCTGAAGTTCTCGGTGGCTTCTTTGAGCTCTTCTTCTAGTTTCAACTAAATTATTTAATTCAATTTGATTCTTCTTTTCTACAGTCTAATCTTTTAATTCAACACTGGGTACTAGTGCTGTTTAGGTCCCACTTCTTATTTTTTGATAAGTGATCGTAAAAGAGGTCTCAAACTCGTTTTCTATGCTTGACATAATAAAAGTGTTACATATAGGTAAAGTTACGACTATTTCTACCAGTCCTACACGTGTAGTGCAGTGGGTTGGCTTCCCAACTTTTACGTTACAACAAAAAAAAACATTTGTAAACACTTTCTGATATAAATATTTTGACTTCAACTCATTTAAAAGTAGATGGTCATTTCAGGGTATTTTATGGCCATTTTTCAGTTATTTATCAAATATAGGCTCAAGCTTTAGGTAAGGGTAGACCAGCGTGTGTTAGGGCGAGCTCAAATATGTTTTCGAAATTACAAAGAGGTAATAAAAAAGAGTTTGAGTCTGTGCTAACATACGCTTGCCTACCCTTGCATAGAGCCTAAACTTAAAATTGATAAATAACTGAAAAACGGCCATAAAACACCCTAAAATGGCCATCTACTTTAAATGAGTTAAATGAGTTACTTTTGATGAGTTGAAGCCAAAATTTAAAAAAAAGTTAAAAATTTTATATCAGTAAGTGTATACAAATGTTTCTCTTATTATGACAAGCAGATAAAACGGCAGGAGTACACTTTACAGCATCCTATTAAAACCAACCGGAATGATGTTTTTCGAACAATTAAGCACCCAAAACATACAAAAACATGTTTCTATGTGCCGGAAAGATTTTTTTGAAAAAAAAAATAGGAAAAAGCGCATTTTTCACTAATTTGTAAATCATGTTTGAATGACTCCAAAGTAGTTTTATAAGGATAATTTTTTTAAAGATATTCCAGTAGCGTCGATTTTTTTTAGTTCTTTATACCGAGCGAAAAATCCATCTCGTGACTATAGACCAGTATGTTTTTTTTAAATAATTGCTGCAGTCTAAACTCCATTTTAGAGGCACCTTTGGGGACCACTATATCGGGGTGCATTAAAACGGAGTTCAACTGTAATACCTTTTGCTGATGACTCTCATAAATGTCATCAAAGTCGGGTCGGCTCTTGATTTTGTGGTGTTTTTGCTGGTGCTCTAGCTTGGTGAGTTGAGCCATGTCTCGCTTCAAATCCTCGTCTCCTATTTTCATGTGGTCAATGGGGTCAAGCTCTGGGATTATGTCAGCCATTCGCTTGTAGGTCTCCTACAACATCTCATGTACATTTACACTAAAGTGCAAATCTAAGTTACCTGGATGGCATTGCCGAGATGTCGTCTAGCATTTGAGGAGTACAAACTATCGGGTATTTTCAATCGAATAGTGCTGACTGCAACTATGCAATCGAAAGTAAATGGCACAACCTCCACTATGCCAGTCTCTCCTTCTCCCAGTGGGCGGATCTAAAATTTAAATTTAGGCGCTACTCGGTCTTACCCATTCGATTCCAAACTAGATTCCGAACACGCCAATCAAACACGCCGATCGAAAGACAATTGTTGAGTGATTTTTTTATTTGAAAAAGGAGAGTTTTCGATAGGCTTCTTGTTTTGGACCTTTTGAGACATGTTTTTATTAAATTCAAGAATTTTTTTAATTTTAAGATTTTTAAAACCATTTTTAACTTTTTTAACCCAGGCAAACCCTTAGGCGCAGGGTAGCCCAGCACATTCTAAGATGGGCTTAAAAGCGTTTCTCGAACTATAAAATGGCCTTGAAGGGCCATTGCCGTCTCCGACAACGGTTGTCGCCCGCCAATTCAAAATTTTTTCTTTATCGTTGGATTCACGTACGAATTTTTCAACTTGGTTTCTAACAAAACTGTACCTAAAATTAAATTCTAGGCCTTGTTTTGGTAGAAATCAAGTTGAAAAATCCGCACAGAAGTTGAATTATTAGGCGAAAAAATTTGAATTGGCGGACCATTTAAAACAGGTGGCAATGGCCCTTTAAAAATCAGAAAATCAAAAAAGGCGCGAGTTTAAAAAATGTTACAATAGGTGTCACACGACTAGGCACTCTTAGACACACTTTATATTTTTGGATTACACGGACAACTGAATTAATTACTACTATTTTTTTGCAGCTACCATTAAAAGTCTACACCTTTAATTTTTTGGATGTTTTTAAATGACCTTCCAATCACGATTTTCCAGGTAAAAGACATAAGATATTTTAAAAACTTTGCCCAGCTATATTAGGAATCCTAGGGGTACTTTCCCTCCTCTACAAAATGGTACCAACACTTTGAAGATAATTACTGAAAATATCCAGATACTGTACATCGCAACTTTGACCTCTGCGAGATCTGGGTGATTTAGTCATTAGTAGTTGTATCATTTTGTAGCGGAGGAATTGTTTGATTTCGACTTCTACTTGCAAAAATAGTTTTTGAGGCGCTAGTAGAGCATGTCCTTAATTAGAGCGTCCTTTTATCGAGATTTACTTATCTGCAAACCAAATACATAAAATTTTGCTGTCCTTATTGAGAGAGTGTCCTTAATGGGAGTGTCCTTATTGGGAGAGTCGACTGTATGTGAATTAGGCTTCATGAAGAATTCCTTCGTTGGTCGTAAAAATGTCCCAAAATCAAGATTGTTACGGGTTTTTGTAAAGAGAAAAAGAACATGATAAAACAACTTTTAGATGCGTGGAGAAACGTGGATGTAATTTGATAGAGGCGGGGATGCGGGGACGAGAATCACACTTTTTTGATGCAGAGAGGGAGAGATAGAAGACATTGACGGGGCCAAATATACTTAGGCCGAGCACCCGTTTATCTTGAGTCAGTTTTGGTAACTGCACGTGAAAAATGTGTTATGAAGCTGACTTTTTTGACAAAAATCAGAATCAGATGTCGAAAAAAGTCAGATAATCAGATATCAGATATCGGTTGCAACCCTGATATAAGTACTTCTATAAGTATCTATTCACCTTGGAAATATTAGTCTTGATGTACTGCAGAGAGTCCAGAGACAGTCTCACAGCCACCTCCACAATGACCAGTGGTTTGGCCGTGCTCCTGGGTTTCCTGATGTAGTCCACAAGGACACCCCATCCAAAGTCTACTTCCTTCCATTTGATCTGCAAATTTTCATAAATATATATTAAAAAATATTAATGCAAATTATTTACCTTCAACATCCTTCCAGGCTGCAAGAAGGGTACCACAGTCTTTTCTTCAAGGACACGCACTCTCATGGCCTGCTTCAAAGACTCTATTTGATTCCCCAGGTTGTGATAACTTTGGATCTCCAGCAGGTTTGGCACCTGACATTTCTCTAGCTTCAGCTTAGCATCACACACTTCTACAATCAAAAAACTAAGTTTAAAATAGTTTTAGGCGTATTTTTAAAAAAAATCTGTACTTTATTAGCACAACAAATATTTTAAAATTGAATTTTTATGTTAATACATTCTGGGACGAAACTTGTTTTGAGCCTAACTTGCGTCTTTTTCAGCCATATTGGCATTTTTATCTTAATTTTTATCCTAATATTTCAAAATTTTGGCATCATCGTATAGTCCAGGATCTCAGATTTCCAACGGCTAGGGGAAACTTGCCAAAAACGAAATTTGCCAAACGTATGTTTTGCCAAAACGAAATTCGCCAAAACGAAATTTGCCAAAACGAAATTTGCCAAATCGAAATGCGCCAAAACGAAATATGCCAAAACGAAATTTGCCGAAACGAAATTTGGCCAACGAACCAACAGGGGGGACCAAGGCAGTTTTTACGTTTGTTCGAAATTTTCGGAATTCTGTCCTAACTGTCCTAACCACCTAAAATCACCCCAAACCAGCGAAAACCATCCAAAATCATACAAAACCACCCAGAACACCAAAAACCACCAGAAACCATTCAAAACTTCACCAAACAAAAATTAAAATTCATAAATTTAATTTAAATTTTAGTCTGAACCAACCAAACCAAGTGGTCGTCGACTTGGATCGAAATTTTTTTTTACGTTTTTGGATTCCAAATCCTATTTTCTGGACTTATTCGTGCACGCTGAACATGGTTTGACAGTGGTAAAATCACGTTTTATGAAGAAATTTTTGAGTTTTGGGGAATAATTGATTTTGGTAAAATCAATTATTTGCCAAAACTCAAAAAATAACTGAGAAACGGCATTTTGCCACTGTCAAACCATGTTAAGCGTGCATGAATTAGTCTAGAAAACTGGTTTTAGAACCCAAAAACGTAAAAAAATTTTTGATCCAAGTGGACGACCACTTGGTTTGGTTGGTTCAGACTAAAAATTCAAATTCCGCAAAATTTTTGTTTAGTTTAGTTTCGGATGGTTTCGGGTGGTTTGGGGTGTTTTGAGTTGTTTAGTGTAATTTTGGTGGTTTTTGCTGTTTTAGGTGGTTTTTGGTTGTTTGGGTGGTTTTAGGTGGTTAGGACACAGTTTCGAAAATTTCGAAAAAAACGTAAAAACTGCCTTGGTCCCCCTGTTGGTTCGTTGGCCAAATTTCGTTTCGGCAAATTTCGTTTTGGCATATTTCGTTTTGGCGCATTTCGATTTGGCAAATTTCGTTTTGGCAAATTTCGTTTTGGCAAATTTCGTATTTGGCAAATTTCTTTTGGCAAGTTTCCCCCAGCCTTTCCAACAAGTTATAAAACTTTCGTGAATCATCTAAAGAAATTTAGAGATTTAAGGACTTAAAAATTAACAGAAAAAGAAAAATTACTTTATTCGAAACCTAAATCTCTATATTTCTGAAAAAAAATCAAACAGAATTTGATAAACCGTTAGAAAGTTAACATCTTGTGCTACTCGATCATGCTTTCGAATAAGGGGAGGAAGGGGGTTGTTCAATAGGGAGGTTATAAAGCAATAAAATTGCTCTTTTAAAATAATTCTAAAGAGCCCAGAATATAAATAAAGTATGAGGAGAAACAATACTTTGGTGCAAAGAAGGCAAGAGGCAGTAGTTCTGGTAGTTCAAAAATGATTTCTGCACCATTAGTTCAGGATTCATGGTCAAATGACTGGCATACAAGTTCAGAACCATGTCCTTAACACCAAAATCTATACTGATGACCACAAAAAATAATATAAATACGTTGGTCAGACGAAACTGCGAGTTCAATGGTTCAGCATCTCCCTGAAAGTTACCGTTATACAGATTACAGCAATTTACTAGTCGGTTAGAAATTAGAGTGTAAATTTCTAAAAATTTCGGATACCTTGATTATATTCTTGGCAATATCTGCGCTCAATTGTTGGTTCACCATGACAATGACCACACCTCTATCATCTATTCCTCTACGACCCGCTCGTCCAGCCATTTGGATGTATTCATTGCTTGTGATCCATCTAAAGCAATAATATTTCGGCGCTACTCGGTTATACCCCCCCCCCAAAAATTGCTCCTCGGGAATACCCCCCCCCCCCAATGAAGATTTTTGGAGTGGTCAAAACTCATTTTAAGCAATAATTTTGCCATAAAAGGACCAGAAAAGTGATATTAATAGGGATCAAGGGCTGTATCGGGAGCGGAAGGGACAAAACAGGGCCCACTTCTATAGAGCCTATAGGTACCAAAGAGTATTAATTCTCTAAGCGTTGAAGGCACTCACAAACCCAGGACTTGTGGTACAGGCAAAACTATAAGTACATTCAGTGGATCAGGCCGATCAGCCGGGTAGATCCCGAGGGTTGTCGTTTAATTTTGGATGGCTGAGCCTCGTAGCCACGGGCCGAAAAAGAGGGGAGAGACCCTTTTTGGCCAAATAATCAAAGATGTTGAATAGTTTGAATACTGCATTCACCAGTAACTTTTGCAAATGACAACAATCTCACCATCAAGACCTGCGCCTTTCCATTTTAAAGGGCATGCTCGCGCCCGATGGAATAATTCTTGCATTTTAAATTGGCGGTACCAGGCACGCCAGAGATTTGAATTTCAAAATCGATTTTGAAATCATTTTGAATGTTTTCAGTGTGCCGATCTTTTTCGCTTGTCTTTTATCTCGGTGTACTCGTTGAACGTTCTGTTCCGGTTGGTAGATTTTTTTCGTGGTGTTATTTACACTGGTATTTTTGGCTATCAAAACATTAGCTGGTTGTCAGTTGTTAGTTGACGTGCTGGTATCATTTGATTTCGTAAAAACCATCCTTTACATGGACCAACACCATTTTTTGTTTTGTTTGAGTTCTGGTCTGTGAATTTTTTTGCAATTTTCTTTACTTAGAGTTCTTCGTTCCAATCGTTGCGAAAACAAAGAAAGATTCAATGACTGAAGCCGAAGGAGAAGTCAGAAAGAAGCGCACATTCCGCAAGTATGTGTATCGAGGCGTCGAGCTGGACCAGTTTCTGGATATGGACCCGTAAGGTTTTATATGCTCTGAGAAGTTCTTGTCTCTTTTTTCCGCTAAAAACATAAACTAAAAATTTTAGTGCCCAGTTCGCCAAGCTTCTGCACAGCCATACTCGTCGTCGTCTGAATCGTGAATTCCAGCGCAAACACAAGTCATTCTTGAGACGTCTAAAGCTAGCCAAGCTGAACTGCCCGAATTGGAGAAGCCGCAGCTTGTGAAGACTCATTTGTGAGACATGATCGTGCTGCCCGAAATGGTTGGGTGCCTCGTGGAATTCACAATGGCAAGAGCTACAATCAGGTAATTTTTTATATATTATCGGTCTGGCAGCTACGGCCTTTTTCTAGGTCGAAATTTGAGCTGAGATGATTGGACACTATTTGGGATAGTTTTCTATCGCGTACAAGCCAGTCAAGCACGGTCGTCCAGGAATTGGTGCCACTCACAGTTCGCGTTTCATCCCTCTGCAGAAAATAAATGTTGGGAAGCAAAACAGAAGTGAAAACTCATTGTTGTCTCGTTATTTAGTATTTCACAATAAAGACTGCTGGAATTTGTGTGTTCATTTTAGGTGCATGGATTATTTTGCTGCATGGTCGTATATGCAAATTTTGAAGGAGTTTTCGATAAAAAGTTCCGATTTAAAATGTTACAATTTCGGGCTATGCACAGTCGTTTCTTCGCTCTAAAATTTTGCTGGTGTTTGCTCGCGGTGGTTATGTGTTGACTACACGTTTCGAAATGAAAAATCGAAAATTTATTAGTAGCCAATCTCTACTATTCAATATTGACGATGGATTAGGGGAATGGGAGATGCATCTGATTACCCATCCAAACAAGTACCGGAATCATGAAATAATCGGCGTAGGGCGTCTTTGACACGAATATAGGTTATATGATTTATCAAACATACTTCCTGAATCATAAGCATCAACAGGACAGTTTATCGTGGGTCAACTGTATATACCACTCTTTTTTGGATGGTCTTGGACTAAATGATTTTCGGACAAAAGGTACGTGTACACTGTACAGTATCGAAAAGCTTTGGAAATTTATCTGCATGAAAAATTGTTTCAGGGTCTTTGTATGACAATACTAAAATTACCGATTAGATATAGACTCTAGGTAGGTATTTGAATACATAAAACTTTGTCAGATAGCAAACACAAGAGTTGCGCACGCAGAATTTATACAGGATAATTCCTCATTACTAAACCAGCCAACAAGTACTTACTTCTACTCTGATCTGAGGTTCAGGTAGGTTAGTAACCAAGCCATCCCTTCATCAGACAATTAGAGAGTGTCAAAAGCGTGGTTTTTATCACGCTACATGTGCAACTATCGGAATCTACAGTAGCGGACAAAAAAAATTGAACACATGGTTACATTTTATAATCGTGAAAGTTTTGGAATTTTTCCTGCGTGTTGAAAGTTCTGTTAAAGGCAAAGATGTAGCATTTTTCTTCCTCTTTCAAATGCTTAGTTCAATTTTTAATTGTCAGGCTTTGACATCGTTGTAAATTAATTTTTCTGATACGAGTCCATTTTATACCCGGACAAAAAAATTGAACAGGCAACCGCAATAAACAGAAACCGCAATAATCTCAAAAAATTCATTTATTTCACACTATTATTTCGTAGCCCTGTTTCTTAGCTACAATTGCTGGGTCAAGCTTCTATTTTGATAATTATGGAAAAAGTTATGACCATCAACATAAAAGTGTCAATTTCTAGTCAAAATAAAGAAAAATCTAAGGAAAATGACTGTTTAGCCACATAAATAATAGCTTTTCTCAAAGAAATGTCGGTGAAAATATGACATCCATTGCACCATTCGAAAGCTCTTTGATTTCTCTACAAAATAACACGTCGACTGTTTTTTTAGAAAAAATACAGGGCTGAGAAACGGACAGTTGAAGTTACAAAAAGTGAAAAACCCCTCTTTTGCCTTATTTTTAGCGTTTTGAACCCCTGGCAGGAACAAACTTTTGGGGTGGCGTAAAATTGAGAGTTAACTTTAGGAAAAAGATCAAAAAGTAATGAATCACCTGTTGTTAGAGCCATCAAATTTTCTGGCTGATGTGAACAGTACTGTTTTAGCAGGCATGTTCAAGCCCATTGCAAATGTTTCAGTCACAAATAGAACCTTAAACACACCTTATCTAAAGAAGTAGTCATAAGCACTAAAAACCTTGATCAAGCCTTTGCTGAACAAAATTTCAGTAATCTCCTTCAAGATGGGAAGCATGCCGAGTGGTGAATTCCGATGCCACGTAGAAGAAAACGTTTGAAGGCAACAAAATGGTACAAGCTAGCATCTTTTGAAAGAGTACTCAGCGAGTTATCGAACATTGTCTTCACAGTTGCTTTTCTTTTTCTAAAAATATTAGTATTTTTAGGCACGAAGCAGTCTGTTAGAAAAGTAAAAGTACAGTCGAGTCTCGATTTAACTTACCCCTGGGGACCGGCCTAGGGGTACGTTAAATCGAGGGTACGTTATATCGGGGTAAATTTGACGGAGTTTATTATTGGAGGACCGGCCCTAGGGGTACGTTAAATCGAAGGGTACGTTAAATTGGGGTACGTTAAATCGAGACTCGACTGTATGTTTTTTTAAGAAGAAGTTGTTTCGAAGCTAATGAATGCAAAACTCAGCCTTAAATTAAAGTTTATGATGAAACACGGTTGTGTAATATGGTTTTTTGAGCATTTATATTCTATTTTTTGGGAGTTTTGCCTTTACCTTGTTTTCGTGATTGCTTGAAGTGGATATAAATCTCGAGGTAATAAAATTGTATATAGATGCTTTTAAATCTTTTTAGTTAAACCCTTTAAAGCGCCATTGCCGTCTCCGACAACGGTTGTCCCCCGCCAATTCAAAATTTCTCGGCTAATCATTGAACTTGTGTACGAATTTTTCAGCTTGGTTTCTAACGAAACTATACCTAAAATTAAATTCTAGGCCTTGTTTTGTTAGAAACCAAACTAAAAATCCGTATACAAGTTCAATGATTAGCCGAGAAATTTCGAATTGGCAGAGGACGATCCAGAACGCGTGGCCATGGTCCTTTAACACAAAACTTTCCGTTCTACAAAAGTGTTCTTCCCTACTTATTATCTTTTTTCGAATTCTTGTGATTATTATTAAAGAATCAAAGAATCACTTGCGCTAAAAAAAATCAAAATGTTTACGAGAATTAAAAACTGAGACGAGTCAAAAGCAAAATTGCTCTTGTACAGTTGACTCTCTTATTAACGTCTTTCAAGGGACCAACCCTAAGGGACGTTAATTAGAGAGGCGTTCAATCGAAAAAGACTTTAGCTCAGACTAAATAACAAATTTTTTAGAGACGTTAATCAGAGAGTCGTTAATCAGAGAGTCGATTATAAATGAACTTTTATAAATGAATTACTAATTTCGAAAACCCTGTATTTTTATAAAGGCTCAGACGACTTTAAGTGGGCAACCATTAAAATAATTTTTTGCCACGAAAAAATTTTTTGCCGCAAATGTCTTTTTGGTGTATGACGACTTTCCACGGAAAATAAAATAGTCAAAAAAAAAGTATTTCTTTGGCAAAAAAATCTTTCTACGGAAACAAGAAGTCTTCTATGGCAAGAAAAAGGCTTCCCCTTTTCAGTTCCTTTCATTATTGTTGATTAAATTAATTTTGATGAAACTTACTTACCATTGTTAAAGTCCATCTCTATTAATGCAGTGGCGTTAGCCTCACACTCCTATAAATCAGATCGATCTAAATTTTTGTAATGCGAAAGCGGGCTTTGTGTCGTTTGTGCAGCCCCTTCGTTTTGCCTTGGTTTCCCTGGTTTTTTTGGCTGGTGATTGGGCGAAAAGTAGACCAGCTGAAGTTTTGATGGACTCAAACATGTCTCATGAACTACAAACAAGTCATAAAAAAAGTTACACTACATAAGCTGGTCTACGCTGCGCTCAAGCACAAACCAAAAGACTTTAGAAAACTAAGGCGAAAATGAAGTGTCAACACGAGAGCCGCAAATTCAAAAAGACGAACTTTTCTGCTAAAGGAGAAGGCAATACAGGGCAATAAGTCACGTTCTGCAATGGTTCTAATAATCTTGACCACGTCCAAACTTGCCACATTTTCTTTCTTCTTCTTTTTGTCTTCATCGTTTTTGGTAGGTTTGGCTAGGAATTCCATAGCTGCGTTGAAATCTCCTTGTCGGAATTGACCCTATTAAATCAATTTTTCAGTATAACAAATCGACATCTAAAATAATTTGTGAGAATGCTAACCATGTTGTCGACTACTTGGTACAAGCCATCACCTCCAGCTGGATATAAAAAGTGTTGCAAAGGCACTGGTCGAGAATGGGTAGTTACTACATGGCAGGGCTGATTATGCAGATAGCAGACCCATTCTGAAAATAGACATAATTTGATTATTGTAATCAAAAAATTCGGTAAAATCCTGTAGCAGGTGGGTTAGGGTGTGTTATGTGTAAAACACGGGCTGTGTCAAATTTCATAACACTTTAAAATCGCCATAATTTTTTCCTATGCCGTTATCCGAAAACCTGTTTTCACCAATTGCCGACATTGCGAGTAATACTTTTTCTAGCGTCAAAAGACACTTTTCTAGCGCCAAAATACTTTTTTCTAGCGTCAAAATTTTCTAGCGTCAAAATACGTTTTTCTAGCGTCAAAATACGTTTTTCTAGCGTCAAAATACGCTATTCTAGCGTCAAATTGTGTTCTCATATGCCATTTCTTGTTTCTATGTGTTTCACGGGTGTCATTCTTAATTTCAGTTGATCAGCCAACATGGAAGCCTTCATTGAGATTGGACAAGTGAGAAAGCGTCAATTTGGTCTGAACTATCATCCTATCGCCCACTTTGAAGATGAAAACTGCCTCGAACAATGGATGCAGCTGAACAAAGGATCGTGGCCAAGCAAAGGATCGTGGCCAAGTCGGACCAAGTTCGTGTTTATTTGTTTTGTCTGGTATGTCTGGTAGTTCTGTCCGGTATGGTCAACGCCTCTTATCCAACAGCTACAGCGAAACTCGGTAACTATACTTTAGCTGCTATTACTGTTTGCCTGCTGTGAAGAGGACGATGTGCTATGTCCATATGTTTTGTTTTCATTTTTATCGCTTTGTTCTTGGAGTGTGGTATTTGGAATAAAAGTTGTCTGGTCTGAATCATGTGGCGTAGAGTATAATTTTGAAGATGTGGGAATAGGGATAGAGTAGAATGAAAAGGAAATAAAACAGGAAATAACGACCACATCTTTGACAGTGGAAGTTTTGAAGGTAGAAAGAAGTATTTTTATGGCAGAAAAGCTATTACACGGCAGAAAAGCATTTTCACGGCAAAAATTCATTTTTATGGCAGATGAAAAGGGTCTGGCTTTTGACGCTAGAATAGCGTATTTTGACGCTAGAATGGCGTATTTTGACGCTAGAAAAACGTATTTTGACGCTAGAAAAATTTTGACGCTAGAAAAAAGTATTTTGACGCTAGAATGGCGTATTTTGACGCTAGAAAAATTTTGACGCTAGAAAAAAGTATTTTGACGCTAGAAAAGCGTCTTTGACGCTAAAAGAAAGTACCACCCGACATTGCACACGAAAAATAAAAATTTTCGAAAACATTCGAAATTCGCCTCGGTCCCCTGTGGTTTCGAAAATGCCGAAATTTTGTAGTTTTTTGGATTTTCGCGCCAGTTTAGAATTTTTATTGGACATTCTTTAGTCTGTAAGTAGTGGCAACGGCTAGGGGAAACTTGCCAAAAACGAAATTTGCCAAATCCGAAATTTGCCAAAACGAAATTTGCCAAAACGAAATTTGCCAAATCGAAATGCGCCAAAACGAAATATGCCAGAACGAAATTTGCCGAAACGAAATTTGACCAACGAACCAACAGGGGGACCAAGGCAGTTTTTACGTTTTTTCGAAATTTTCGAAACTGTGTCCTAACCACCTAAAACCACTCTAAACAACCTAAAACCACCTAAAACAGCAAAAACCACCCAAAATCACACTAAACAACACAAAACACCCAAACCACCCGAAACCATCCAAAACTACACCAAACAAATATTTTGCGGGAATTTGAATTTTTAGTCTGAACCAACCAAACCAAGTGGTCGTCCACTTCGGTCAAAAAATTTTTTTCTCACGTTTTCGGGTTCTAAAACCAGTTTTCTAAACTAATTCGGGCACACTTAACATGGTTTGACAGTGGCAAAATGCCGTTTTCTCAGTTATTTTTTGAGTTTTGGCAAATAATTGATTTTACCAAAATCAATTATTCCCCAAAACTCAAAAATATCTTCATAAAACGTGATTTTACCACTGTCAAACCAAGTTCAGCGTGCACAAATTAGTCCAGAAAATAGGTTTTGGAACCAAATACGTAAAAAAAATTTTGATCCAAGTGGACGACCACTTGGTTTGGTTGGTTCAGACTAAAAATTTAAAACAAATTTATAAATTTAATTTTTTTTTGGTGGAGTTTTGAATGGTTTCTGGTGGTTTTTGGTGTTCTGGGTGGTTTGGTATGATTTTGGGTGGTTTGGGTGATTTGGATGGTTTTCGCTGGTGTGGGGTGGTTTTAGGCGGTTAGGACACAATTTCGAAAATTTTGAAAAAAACGTGAAAACTGCCTTGGTCCCCCTGTTGGTTCGTTGGCCAAATTTCGTTTCGACAAATTTCGTATTGGCATATTTCGTTTTGGCGCATTTCGATTTGGCAAATTTCGTTTTGGCAAATTTCGTTTTGGCAAATTTCTTTTGGCAAAACATACGTTTGGCGAATTTCGTTTTTGGCAAGTTTCCCCTAGCCGTGGCAACCAGACATTTTCTTTTTTTTGCAGTATTTGTCGCAGGAAATTTCCCTAAAAAGAGAAAATGTCATCCGGATATTATCGTGCGACATTTTCCTTTATTGGGGAAAATGTAGAGCGACAGTTTTTCAAATTGTCGCACAGCCCGTATATCTAATCACATCAAAAAAAATATCCGATCAGAAAAAGGGAGAATGTCGCGTGACAATTTCTACAAAAAAGGAAAATATCTGGTTGCAGTAATTAGTAGTTTGAACCCACCAGCAAATTGCCTAGCGTTTGGGATGGTTGCTGACAGAAAAACATATCGCACTTCATCTGGCATCAAGATTATGGCTTCTTCCCAAACCACACCTCTTTCTAAAAATAGGAAAATTTGGTTGAAATTTCACAACCTTTTATTTGTAACCTTTGTCGCTCATGTAGTGAACTTCGTCGAAGATGACCCACCCAACATTTTTCATTGTGTCATTTTCGGCGTACAATTTATTGCGCAGGATTTCAGTGGTCATGACCACACAAGAAGCGTCTCCATTTATATTGTTATCGCCAGTAATTAGGCCAACATTTGGGAACTCTTCTGCCAGCTCACGATACTTTTGGTTGCTGAGTGCTTTGATTGGGATGTATAGATCACCTTTTTACCTTTTTGCAAAGCTGTGGCAATGGCGTACCTGGATGGAATCACAAAATTCAGACTCTTAATACCGCATTTTTCTTATTAATCCGTCTTGCCCCATCATTTTTTTACTTACGACTTTTGAGTTTAGTCAATTTTAAATGGGTAATAGAGGGTAATAGAGCGGCATGCCGCTCGATTTTTTTACCTCCAAAAACTTTTTTGACTTTTATTCGTTAAAAAATGCAGTAAAACATGGTTTAAAACCCCCAGTTTTGGCCTCGACCCCTGCCGTTCGAATAGAGAGTGCTGGTCTATTAGAGAAAATCCGGTACTACTTTATAATACCAAAACACCTTTTTCTAGTAGCAAATTTTTTACTTTTTGAATTTTTCTTTAATTTGCACGTTATTTATTTTTAATTCTTAACTAACGTGAGCTGTTCAACAAGATATCTCTCTACAGTAAAATATTTTAAAAAGTTAGAGATCTAGAGGATTGAGGAGAGAAACTTAGAACCTCGAAAAAGTTAAAATCTTTTACAGGAGCTTGAGGCCTTGTTAGAAGTTGTTATTAAATTGGGCTACGCATTCGTGTGTCAAACAGAAGAAGTGCTAGTTCGAAAAGAAAGAAAGTACCACTCATTTCAAATCGGTAATTTTTAAATTTTTTAACGGCTGAAAAATATTCACCTGGAGAAATTCAATAGAGAAAATAGAGTTAAAAGGTATACCACCGACTGGATACAAAAACTGACTGGATACACCGACTGGATACATTGACGACTGGATACACCGTCTAGATACACATACTGGATACACTAAATTACTGAATTTTACCTAAGTAGTGGAATTGGATATGATAAAACATATTTTCAGCCTTACCAAACGATGGTAATTCATACTATTCCCTTTAAGAATATTTGTAGCACATATTTTTGGCCATACTGTGGTGTTTTTGGCTTTATATTTTGTGATAATAACTTAGGCGAAGCCTTAGGCTCAGAGTAGGCCAGCGTAAGTTAGCACAGGCTCAAACGTGTTTTTTGAACTATGAAAAAGTTCGTAAAACATGTTTGAGTTCATCCTGATGTAGAGTTGTCTATCCCGCGCATAGACTTGAATCATAAAAATGTGAAATATCATGAATGGGGATTGAGACTGTATCCAGTCGGTGTATCCAGTCAGTTATTGTATACAGTCGTCAGACGTTCAGTTAAAAAGGTCGGTTTTTTGAAGCAGCCAGTTAAAAAACCGGTCTTTTGAAGCCCATTCTAGGTTTTAGTTTGTTGAAGAATTTTTTGTCGGTCGGTTAACCGGCCTGTCACAGATTTCAATTTTTTGTCATAAATAGACCGGAATTTTTTGAACTAAGCTTTTGCGGTTTTTGCTCGTAGGGGTAATTACCCCCCCCCCCTTGACCGTGAAAATTAGGCAAATTACCACCCCCCTTGAGAAAGTTCAAGTTGCGGCCCTGCTCGCAGCTTCAAAATATGTAAAACCTTGAATCGACAAACAGAGAGTAATACCTTTCCCTCCTTTCAAATTTTTCGTTACTCCCTTTAAGTATTTTATATAATTCAGCCCAGAGTAAATGTTTTACATCAATTTTTTATTTTGCATTCTTAGCAACAGCGGAATCCACTAATTCCGCTGTTTAGACTTTTGTTGTCTTTTGTATCGGGATCGGCCAAAAGGGCATCAAAAAATAAAGTCTTATGGAGGAGTATTCCCTGCTTCACTAATTATGGTCCACGATCAGCTAGTATGAAGTCTCAGAGAGTAACGCAAATAGCTATCCCTCGTGTCTTGAAAATAAAAAAACTTACAGGGCAGCCGAAGTTTTCCCAGCAGATGTATGGGCAGAGACCAGCACAGACTGGTTGTAATCAATGCATTTACAGGCACGCGCTTGGAAAAAATCTGGTTGGAAACTGAATCTTTTGGGTTTGTTGCTTGTCTCTTCGTCCCTTCCAATCAGTGGCTCTATTTCTCTGTCTTTAGGGTGTGCTGCCTGAACATATTCGTAAGTAGAAATTAATTTCGCAGTTTTTCTAATAAATTACTTCATGAGTGCAATTGTCTTGGTTCTCAAATATTTGTTGAATTTGGACCCTGGGACCCTTTTCGTAGGAGAACAGATCTTCTTCCTCGTTTTCATGTTCCAAAAAATCCTCTTCTGTGACTTCCATCTTGACTTCATGAATAAAGCGATCTATAACATACTGTGAAATGAATTGAAAAAAATTGTACAGGATGCCCAAGATATTCGAAACACTTTAAAGGACCATACTTGTTGATGCAAATGAGAATTTAACAAATTCAAATGCGCGCGGGACACTTCTCTTTCGTCTCGCACTCTAATCTTTTGAGTCGTTCAAAATATATACAAAAAGAGTAGAGTGCGAGACGAAGAGAAGTGTCCCGCGTGCATTTGAATTTGCCAAATTTTCATTTGCATCAACAAGTATGGTCCTTTAAAAGCTAAAAATGTCTTGGAACACCCTGCACTAACACTTTTTTACTCGAAATAGCTTTTCTGCATCTGACTAGGAAAAGGAAAACAAATACCGGTGGGATAGTCACGAATTCCATTGCTGTTGCCATTACGGTGTGTTCCGTTCATCGGAGAATTTTCTTGAACATTTATTGAATCCATTTTAAAGTTTGTCTGAAAATTAATAAGACGTAAAACAATGTGACTCAATTTTGGCAAGAAGAAGTTTAGCTATAAAGAGATCTGAAGCAGAAATAAATTTTACAAACTAATTTTTTTTGAATATAAGCCCTGAACTTCTCTAATATTTTTCCTTATGCGTTTAACAAACAAAAAATTAATGTAATTGTGTTTTTGTTAACTTTCATGCTTTGATATGCTCGATGAGTCGTTTTTATCAACTATATGATTGTGATAGGGCAAACCTTTTTTGCAGCTGATTTACTTCTTTTTGCAGCTGATTTTCTTCCTTTTGCAGCTGAATTACTTTTTTTGCAGCTGATTTTGCCGCTTTTTCGCTGACTCAAAAAGAAATAAATAAAAGGAAATCAGCTGCAGAAAGAAGCAAATCAGCTCCAAAAAAAGGTTTGCCCATTGTGATAACGCCCAAAAACCATGAAAAACTCTCTCAATTCAAACAATACGTAAAAATTTTCGTAATAAATGCTTTTGCAGAAAAACTTGTTCAAAACCTGAAAATTAGTTTTCAAATTGCCGCAATATTATTCCGTAAAAAAATTTCGCTCCTCCTTTTCACGGCATTTCAAAATGCTCGTGAATATTGTTTAGCCTTGCGGTTGGTGGCGCAGTAGCAAAGCTTTTCGTCAGAGAATCGCACATAGAATGCGGTTTTGAACTCACGAGTTCATCCTCACCTCTGGTCATCTTTGATTTTGATACGAGTTGTATATTGTTACCCACACCAAGAATCTTTCAAATTTTAAGACTTTTTACTATAAATTTTTTCAGTGAAATTCATCGAAGAACATGGAAGAGGAAAAGATTGGTAATTTCACAAGTCGTGGGCCGGGAATAAAGAGCTGGAGAATTATTATCCGCAATCTTCCGTTCGATGTATGATCTAAATGTTACCGCTTAATTCTTTTCGAACAGTTTTTTTCAGACAAAAACGGAGGATGTACAAGAATTAGCTAAGGCTTTCGGGTCAATAAAGGAGGTCAAGCTTCCCAAATGCAAGGATACTAAATTTCCCGATTCGTTAGTTTCAAAGAAATTTATGAAAAGATACTCAATTTATTTTATGCAGGTGTGCTGGATTTTGCTTTGTCCAATTTGCAACAAGAAAGGAAGCCGAAGCGGCCAGAGAGAATCTCAACTTCACTGAATTCAAGAAGCGAAAAGTGGCTGTAGACTGGGCTATCGACAAGGACAGATATGTCACTAAGACTACTGAAGGTCGCTTTTATTCTAGCCAATCATTTTTTTCAATCCTTTGAATTTTGTAGCTCGGGAGCGCAAGCAAGCCAGCAATCCACAAAAAACTGTCTTCAGGGAAGAAGAACAATCAGACACTGAGGATGAGAAAGAAGCCAGCTACGCCGAAAGTTCAAATAAAGAAGAAGAAGAAGAAGAATCTGATGATGATGAGTCTGACTCGGATGCTTCCATGGATAGTGACCACCAGCGTCGCAAAATCAAAAAAAATTTTTGAAACCAAGAACAAAGCTGCGCAGAAGGAGCCGCGAAAAGAAGACGTTGCTATTTCGGAGGGACGTGTGGTCTTCTTAAGGTTAGCCTTTGAAATTTTTGAATTTTGTATGAAATTAAGTGAACATTTTTAGGAACATTGATTTGGCACTACCAATTCATCTCTTAAGGAAGAGGCAAGCAAGTTCGGTGATGTGTCCTTAGCCATCATGTGCAAGTATCCTCATACAGATCAGCCCACTGGTACAGCTTTTGTTCATTTTGCCCAGAAGGATTCCGCTGACGCTTTCTTGGATCAACTGGCATCGGTATATTACTATATATTTTTTTAAACTTATCTATTCCATATTCAGGAAGAAGGAGTCGAAATAAACGGGAGAAAGATTTTTGGGCACAGAGCAGTTCCTAAGTCGGATGCAGACTCTCTTAAGAAAATAATGCAAAGCAGCCGAAGGATAAGCGAAATCTTCACCTGCTACGTGCTTCTCTCGTACGGCCTGGTACCGCTCAAGCTCGTGGAATGTCGACTGGTGATGCCCAATTGCGGGAACGCGTGGGTTGGCAGCTAAAACGAAGCTTAAGAATCTGCACATGTTTGTTTCTCCGACTAGATTGGCTGTAAGTTGTATGAGTGAGGTTGAGCAATTTTTTATGACCATCTATTAGATCCACAATGTTCCATTCTCTTACAATGATGAAAAGTTGAGAGAAGTGTGTTTGTCTGCATCAAAAAAGCCGGATGTCGAAATCGTTGAGTGCCGGATCATAAGGAATAAGCAAGGAGTGGACCAGAAGGGGCACTCTATTCTCGGGCGATCAAAAGGCTTTGGATTTGTGAATTCTCAAATCATACGGATGCACTGGTGGCTCTTCGATTTCTCAATAATAATGCGGAAATATTCACAGATGACAAGGTGCTCTTCGTAATAAAACACTAACAGGACTATCTTTTTGTGTTTTGCAGCGTCCAATAGTTGAGTTTTCCATTGAGAACCTGCAGGCTCTAAAGATCAAAGAAATGAGGGCAGCCAATATTAAGAATCCGCAGCAGTTCAGCAAGAAGAAGGAATGGAAGCCTGCAGCATTGACAGTGAAGGAGTCATCTGCTTTGGCCGCTACCAAGAGGGAACTCATGGCGGGAGGAAAGAAGTGGTTGCCAAAGAAATTCGGAGAGAAGGTTCGTCATAAGAATACCGGCCAGAAGAAAGTGCTTAAGCCTAAAAAGACCATTGTGAAGAAAAGTAGCGTCAGTGAATTGTTGTCTATGTTTTTGTTGTTGTTGTTAAATTAAAGAGTCTACAAAATCATGAAGTATTTTCAGTTTTGGGGCGGGGGTTATTGTTGTGAACTCTGTCAATAAGGATGTTAAGAGATCGGATAAAAGCTGTTACTAATAAATCTGCTCTTGTGGGGATCTAAGTATAATTAAGGCGAAATCTTCAGGTTTTAACCATCCAGGGTCCACCCACAGACCAGGACCAGATCCGCAGGGGTACCAAGCGAAAATCGTGTTTTTTATAATACACTAAACAAAATTTCCCGTCAAGAGGAAAGGATTGGCGAAAACGAAAATTCGAAAAACGGTCTATGAAAAAAGTTATAGCCATGTCAAAGAGGCAGAATTTCTTGAAACACCCTGTGGCACAATAAAAATTTTATACGAAACGTTATTCCAGTCAAGAGTTCTCGTGTTAAATAGCATAATATTTGCCAAAACCTCCAAAATAGACTTGTTTCGAAAATTTTGAGTGTGGAAGCATAGCTAACACGAAAAAGGCACGATAACCCTGTCACGTATCATTGAGCGGGCTAAATATGAGTATAGTCACCTCACTCGATATGAGTATAAAAAGGGTTATATATTTGAGTAATAAATGTACAATATGTCTTTTCTTCAATATGAGTAGAAGAAAAATTATTTGTTTTATAGACGTACAACTAATCCATGGCTATAAACAATAAGAAAAGACATATTGTATATTTACTTAGATAAACAACCTTTTTATACTCAAATTGAGTGGGGTGACTATACTCATGTTGCTAAAAAACACGTTATATATTAACAAAAGATACTCTTTGAGGTGGTTACGGAACCGTTCGCAAGATTTTCTACGCGCTAAACTGGGCAATGTAATCGGGCCTTAAAACCTGTTTTATGGACTAATTCGGACATGCTGAAGATGGTTTGATAGTGCTAAAATGCCGTTTTGTAGGGTATTATTTGAGTTTTGATAAAAACCAGTTTTGGTAAAATCAATTATTGTCTAATACTCAAAAAATACTCGACAAAACGGCATTTCACCACTATCAAACCATCTTCAGCATGCCTGAATTGGTCCAGAAATATGTTTTGGAAGATGGAAAACGTAAAAAATTTTTGCTCCAAGTGAACGACTACTTGGTTTTGTTAGTGCATGGATTATTCAGCAGAAATGATGTTGGATCATAGGAATCGTAGAAATCATATAGAAATCATAGCTTGGATCACAGATCAAAATGTTACTACCCGTGTACCACTACACTAACTAAGTTCCCCGACCTGTGTACGACTACCTGGGTACAACAAAACCAAGTGGTCGTCCACTTGGAGCAAATTTTTTTTTACATTATTCATGTTCCAAAATCTGTTTTTTGGACTAGTTCGGACATGCTGAAGATGGTTTGATAATAGTAAAATAAGGTTTTGTTTGGTATTTCTTGAGTATTGGACAATAATTAATTTTACCAAAACTCGATTTCACCAAAACTCGAAAATGGTATGTTCGGAATGGTAACACTTTTGCCGTAAAGGGCTAAAATGTAGTATACACCCCCCACTCAAGTGTAGTATACACCCCCCACTCAAGTGTAATATACACCCCCAGTTTGCCTTGGTCCCCCAAGCTGATTTTTTTCAAAATTTTTTCCGAATTTTTTTTAAACTTTAAACCAATGAAAAACACTGTTAAAAAATTCGGAAAAAATTTTGAAAAAAAAATCAGCTTGGGGACCAAGGCAAACTGGGGGTGTATACTACACTTGAGTGGGGGGTATACTACACTTGAGTGGGGGTGTATACTACATTTGCTCCGCCGTAAAGACCCGCGCCTCTCAATAAACCGCCACCCTTTTCTGAAAATAGGGTGGCGGTTTATCGAGAGGCGCGGGTCTTTACGGCAAAAGTGTTACCATTCCGAAAAACGACCGGTAAAATCAGAATCCTTGCAATATTTCAGATTAGACTGACGAATCAGGTTTGGCAAAATATTTCAAAAATCGAGGTGAAAAAAGTGTCGGACCCAAGGTGGGACGAACTTTTGGGGGTGGCGGTTTGTCGAGAGTCGACTGTATTGAACCCAAGAAGTACCCTTGAAGCCATATTACTGCACCACACATACCTGTTGATTATTGTTGTTGATCTGCCATAGATCATAGCTCTCAAAATTTCTAATTTTCAAAAGCCAATTTGGGCCGTTGCAAAATCTGCGAAGGGTTCGTAACCAGCTCGTAAAAGAGAGCTATTTTTTGGTGTATAACGTTCTCTGATACGTGACGGGGTGGTCATGTCTTTCCGTGTAAGGCAATTTCTTGTGTATACCCTAGGATACTAAAATAAAACGTGATTTGTATATATGTACGTTTTATTCACTTTGAGCATTCTCACACACAGGACTAGGTCATCGATTGTGTATAAAGAAAGTGTACTTATTCAGTTTAGAAAATCAGAAGAAAATGTATGTGCGTAAAGTGTGGAAACAAAAAAATATACCGTATTTACTGTATTAACTCCCCACCCTATAATAATTCCCCACCCTCTAATAAGTCCCCACCCTACGGACCTAATATCTCAGCATAGAGCGAACATTTCGCAAATCTGTTTTTTGCGTTTTCTTAGTTGCCACGAGTTTACCTGATTACACTTTCAGATTTTGGTTGAGAACCCAAAAATCTCAAAATCGACCTCAAAATTTTTCGATTTTTTAGAGGTTGAAAAATAACTCAACATGGGGACTTAATACAGTAAATACGGTAATTGGTTTTAACAATATGGCGGAATGAAAAAATGACGTTTAAACTTTCGGTTTTCATGAACGGAATCCGCGAACAGAAAAAAGCAAAACCAATTTTACAATTAGCTGGACATAAAGTTACAGAAAAATGAACAAAATTGGCTTAAATTTAATTGTGCCCTCAAAAGTCTGAATATCACCATTAGCATGTAGCGCTGGATCGCGGCTTTTTAATAAGCTATAGAATATACGAAATGTTTTCGGGAATGTAGAGATTTGGAGGTTTCAAACACCTCTAATATGTTTTTAAAACGTAAAAATTTATATATTTTTGAAACTACTCAGTAGAGTATCATAGCCAGTGTTTTCAAAAGTCATAGGCATAGTTTCAAAGTCATAGTCATAGGCATAATTTTAAAGTCATAGACATAGTTTGACTAGAATTTTGACTGTAACTATGCCTATGACTTTGAAATTATGCCTATGACTATGACTTTGAAACTATGCCTATGACTTTTGAAAACACTGATCATAGCACGTTGGAAAGCTAAGATCCAGGGCTACATGCTAGGGCGAATGCAATTTCAAAAAATTACTACGAAAACCGAAAGAAAAATTTCGGCGCTACTATGATATACCCCCCCCCCCCAAAACAGCTACTATGATATTTAAAATGCCCCCTAAAAAAAAGAAAGAAGAAATACTTATTAGAGTCTTTTTCTACTGAAAAATGCCCCCTAATTTTCTGAAAGTGCCCCCTAATTTTTTCTCTCGTCGTTTTTAGTCAAATTTCGCGTGAATTTAAATTTTTTAGTCAAAAATTAACTTGGATTGGTCAGAATCCCACTCCGGAATGGCTAGAAGCCCCTGAAATTTGGTTTTTTGAGGGCTTACAAAAGGGAGAGTAAACTTTTTGCGAAAATTCGATTGGGTGGATCAGAATTCCGGTCCGATCGGTTGAATCACTTAGTATTTCATGCGGAACTACTCAAAACCACCATAAACTGGAATTCTGAGCGATTTAGCCCATCGGACTGGAATTCTGATCCGCTCAATCGAATTTTCGCAAAAGGTTTACTCCCCTTTTTGTAAACCCCCAAAGACCAACTTTCAGGGGCTTCTGGCTATTCCGGAGTGGGACTCTGACCAATCCAAGTTATTTTTTGACTAAAAATTTTTAATTCACGCGAAATTTTGACTAAAAACGACGAAAGAAAAAGATTAGGGGCACTTTTCAGAAAATTAGGGGGCATTTTTCAGTGATTAGGGGCAATTTGAATTAGGGGGTGTTTTTTTTAGCAATTAGGGGGCATTTTTCAGTAATTAGGGGGCAAAATTAAATACCACCCCTAAAAATGGTAAAACTTCGACTCGCTACAATTGTGACTCGCTACACTTTAACTTTTTTGTCCATTTCACCCAAAAACATGTACTACATGTTCCCCTATCCCTTGCAATGTGGAGTGTGCTGGTCTTGGCCGCGAAGCGGCCAACAATTGGTCTGGTACAACAATCTGTACACACATAACAATAGAAAATTCAATCTGTAGCGAGCCGCAATTGTAGCGAGTCGCAGTAGCGAGTCACAATTTGTAGCGAGTCGCAGGTCGTCCCTAAAAATATGGTAAAACAGTGAAAAAATCGCCAAACATGGCTTTAAAAAAGTGGGCCCTATATTATTCCCTTCCCCTCCCAATACAGCCCCCTATCCCTTTAAAAATTGCATTTCCAGTCTTTTTATAGCAAAATTATTGCATAAAAATGGTTTTCAGATACCCCAAAAAATCATGATTTTCGGGGGGGGGGGTATATCATAGTAGGTCCGATTTTGGGGGGGGGGTTATATAATAGTAGCGTCAAAATTTCAATATAGAATTTGCTGGTGGAATTCAGTAATTTGCTTGTCAAATTCAGACTTTTGAGATGCACTTCAGCTACAGCTGACAAAATTTAGGAAGAATTTGAGATTATTATTGAAGTGGAGACAAACAGAACATTGAAAACAACGACATATTCATTATCATTTTCCTTCACTTCTACTTTTGCTTCTTGTTGTCGACTCCATTGGAAACAGGGACATAACCGTTGGAGGAGGTCTTTCCATTGCGAGCATCTACAGCCTTGGCCGGTTTCTTGTAAATGTAGGCAAAGATGAAGAAGCGCACAAATAGTATGGCAAATGTGAAATAGATGGCAAAGGAGAACAGTAGGTTTTCGTTGGACTGCTGGCAGATGAGTGGCGCACCGGACTGCAGGGCGGAAATCTTCAGAGACGCAATAAAAACGGAAATACCCACACCAATTAACTGAAAATTTGTCAGAACATCAGCAATTTTTTCAAAGAATCCTTTTTTCCTTAAAAAATAATACCATTTGAGTGGTCTGAAGAGTTGTAACCACCATGGAGACAGACCGAGGAACACGGATGCCCATACTGCTCAAGGCGTAGTAGGTGTACATGATGGAATGCACAAAATAGTTCATAGTCATAAAGTATCTACCGGCTGCTGTCAATTTCTGGGCTACAAAGCAAGCACATTTTTTAACAACTAAAAGTTGTATTTTCGAGTCACCTGCTTGCCAACTGTATACGAGCACAACAGCATGGTGATACCTGTAAATTGGGTTTATTATAGGGTTGGCCAATGGTATTAATACCAGTATTAATACCGGTATTTTATTAATAAATGACCGTCGGTATTTTAAAATTGGCTAACAATGTTTTTTTGAAAGGGGACCAAGTCAAAAAGTAAAAACAAAATCGAAAATTGCAAGTTTTTCGTACGATATGTATGCGTGTATCCGTGTATACGCGGATAGTATATGATAGTATGCGAATAGTATGCGCAAATAGTGTATCGTACGAAAAAATAAAAAAAATTCACTTTTTTCATTTTTATGCCTTGCCCCCCCCCCCTCTTAACTATTTGGTAACAAAATACCGAAAAATACTGGTTTCCGGTATTAATACCGAGAAAACAAAATACCGGTAATTTTGCCCAACCCTAGTTTATTAGCATTCAAAAAAAATGAAAAATTAAAAAGTTACCAGTGCAGGAAGATCAGAGGCCGCTTTCGCAGCACCAAGAATACAGTGTCAACAAGCTCGGCTGCTTTAGACAGCGCAAAACAGGTGGCCCAGAAAGCGACTGGTTGAGCAGGGTCGAAAGTCAAGCAAATAGAGTCCTGGAATTTGGAAAGATGAAAAATTTATTTTGAGCTAGAAGTATAATACCTGAAAAGACCTCCTCTTGACCACATAGAAGAACTCCTCACTGAATCGCCAGAATCCGACAGCACTAAACACAGCCAAACAACTGTTCCAGAACACTAATGGAGCTTTCAATTCATAAGGCTTTCTGTCGCGCATCCATCTACAACTTTTTTTTCTAATAGAAAATCATCAAAAATACAAAGCGAATTTCGAGTGACACTTGTTCTAACCTAATCTTTGAAGGATTTCGTAGCTGTATTCGGTCAGTATATTCGGTCAGTCTTCGGTCAGTATAAAATCGAAAGCATTCCGATTTTGACGATTGTTTCTGTAAATAACAACATTTTCGCCGCTAAGATCTACGGTTCCCACTATATGGGAACTTTTTTTGAAATACCGAAACTCCTCTAATAAGCCGCCGCCCCCTCTGATTCAAAATCGTGTTCTTGGCATTGTGTTTTTGACCCATTTTTTGAAGACTCCTCTTTGGCAAGTTACCCCTCAATTTGTAGCCAGTGAGATGAGCTAAAAATAGATGGCGACTTGCATAACAGTGGTTTTCAAAACATAGGTCAAAAACACAATGCCAGAAACCCGTTTTTTGAATTTAGGGGGGCGGCTTATTAGAGGAATTACGGTATTTAGTGCCTTTATGTTGAGGACCACGGGTCTCAGTTGAAAAATGAGGTCATTTACAGAAACCACCTATAAAGTCTAATGCCTAGTTCACAATGGTGGACTGCAGTCGCCACCCTCAGTCCGGACTTACAATCCGCAGTGAGGGTGGCGACTGTTGTGTGTTCACAATAGGAATGTTAGAGTGCGGACTTACAATCCGCACTGAGTGAGGATTGTTTTTCATTTGAAGTGAGGATTGTTTTTCATTTGAAGTGAGGATTGTTTTTCATTTGAAGTGAGGATTGTTGTTCATTTTGGATAGGATGTCTTTTCAAAAGACTATATTTTTTTATCCAATTAAGATTTATTAAAAATTAATTAGCCATCAAATTTGTGACATCCATATTTTTTCTGTACTCTCACTTCATTCTCTTATGTTTCTAGTGCGATTTTCGAACAATGCAAACAAAGCAGGAAATGAAAAAAGTATCTAGTGATGATCTAGCAACGCGCAATTCCGCCATCATTCAGAAAGTCCGAGAAAATGTATTCCTCTACGACCTTTCTCACGACGACTACAAAAATAACGTCAAGAAATCAAATGTGTAGGCTTCGATTGCTCTAAACCTTGGATTATCTGGTAAAAATTGTCCTATTACCATAACTTTTAATTTTTTATCTTATAGATGCGAAAGAAGCTAGTGCAATGTGGAAAAGCTTGCGTGCCTACTATATGGCTACAAAAAAGAAGAAGCCGAGTGGTAGCCAAGCAGAACAAGTCAAAAAGTGGGCGCATTCGGATGAGATGAGCTTCTTAGACAATTTTATCAAAGAGCGTCCGGAGCAATCTTCAAGTTTGGCGAACAAGAATGGGCCACATACATTTGAAGTAATGATTGACGATAATGAAACAGGTTCGAGTTTTACATGTGCTAAGCGCAACATTCCACAGCTTTTAGTCCAGATTGATCTGAGAAATTACACTCCTGTCCGAGAAAAGAAGCCAAAAATGAGTGCGTTGGAGGCGAAGCTGGTGGAGATCATGGATAAGCCCGAAATTTCGACTCTTGCTCAAGATGTAGACAGTATGCTAAACCAATTGGAGAAAGAAGGCAATAAAGGGGTAATCGTTGAATTCAAGAGGGCCATTCGCAAATGCTTGGATGAAGCTGAAGACTTTTTCCTCGCTCGATAATTCAAAAATTATAATTTCTCGAACATTCACTTGTTTTCGTTTTATGATCATCTGTTATAGTCTTATAAAATATAAAAAAATATGTTGTCAATTGCGAGGTTGGGAGGATAGGCAGCTATTGTGTCCTTAATTTTTTGATTGAATTATATGTTGGAGGAATCTTGCTTACTTTTATTTACAGATTTATGGCAAAAATCACTCGTGCGACAAAGATAGGATTAGCCTTCTGGTACATTATTCAAAAGCGTGAAGGCACAAGTCGTCGATTTTGGGTCCATCCAATGTGGGAAAAGAGACATCGTAGTGGGTCATATCGAATTCTTCTTCCAGAACTCAAGCAACATGCAGAAAAGTTCCACAGTTACATGAGAATGAATCTTTCTGAATTCAACAATCTTTTAGCAGTTGTTACTCCATGGTATCCTTCTGTCAACTATTATTATTTTCATATATTGATAAATCATAGGTTAACTCGACGTTCAATTCGGACTCCGATCAACCCAGAAGAAAGATTGATGTTAACACTTCGCTTCTTGGCCACTGGGGAAGCCTTTCGCTCGCTTTCCTTTCAGTTCCGTCTTGGTGTTTCAACAGTCTCCAAAATAGTGGCTTCAACATGTTGCGCAATCTTCAATGCTCTCAAAACAGATTATCTTCAAGTGCCTGCTACCGAAGAAGAGTGGATCGATATTGCAGCAAAGTTCTTTTCTAGATGGAATTGTCCTAACACTCTAGGTGAAGTTTCATTAATCTTTGCAGTACCATGTAACTTGAATTTAGGAGCCATTGATGGAAAGCATGTCCTCATCAAAAGACCGCCTCATTCTGGTAGTTTGTACTACAACTACAAAGGGACGTTTAGCACAGTACTTCTTGCTGTTTGTGATGCTGACTACAGGTGTATCTATGCTAGCTACGGTCACTACGGCCATCAAGGGGATGCGGGTATGATTATTTTTCTTTCAGCCAATTGAAAACTTTTGCTTCCAGGAATATTCGACAGAGGTGATTTCAAGAAAGCAATCGAAAATGGGAGTTTGCATCTACCGACAGATTCTTCATTTCCTTTCACCAATGCAGCTCTCTTCCATTTTTCTTTGTCGGTGATGGCGCGTTTCCACTCAGCCGACGAATGATGAAGCCATTTCCAGGCCAGCGACTCTCCCACCATAAGCAAATATACAACTACAGGTTGTCTTGTTTTCAACTTTGAAGCAATAATTCACAAATTTAACTAAAGGATCTCTCGTGCTCGTCGTCTGATCGAAAACTTCTTCGGCATTTTGGCCTGTTCTTACCGGGTGTTGCTCAAGCCGTTAGAGACAAAAATATCCAACACCGATAACATCATAAAAGCTTGCCTTGCCCTTCACAATTTCAATGTTAGGCACGCAGCAGTTCGCTCACCGCAAAGTTTGCTTTTTCGGCCTTAATTTTTTCCAAACTGTTTCACCTTATAGATCTGGCCGACACAAATGATCAAGCTAATGGAGAATGGAGAGAACAAATAGAGGGACTTTTAAGCGCTGCGCCAGATAGCAACTACGTGACTCAAGATGGCAAGAATATTCAACAAAATCTAATGGAGTACTTTAATGGAGCTGGATCCGTTGAATGGCAAGAAGAACGAATTGGATGGCGCGGAATTTAAATATTCTCTAATTTGCTGTTGTAATTGTTGTGAGATAGCCGAAAATATGTTTTCTGTTGAGTTATTGCGACTGTTTTGCCAAAATAAAACATTTTGTCGATTGAAAGGCTTATAGACTGTTTACATAAGTTCATGCGAATGCATAGTGATTTGGCTAAAATGTACGGATGATCCTTTGGCGCCTACCTACAGCGTGCGGTTATTTCGTCCACAAAAATTTAATGATCTCTTAGTGCGAAACAAACTTTTTTATACATCCAAAAATCATGTGCTGAAAACGGCTTGTTGAGACCATAATGCTATTTCGACTAACCAGAATCTCAATACCTCAGACTGGTACCACTCCAAAGAGTTCGACCCCAAATATTAGAGAATTATTCTCAATTAGCATGAAATCAATTCTATTTGGCCAAAAATTCCCTGAGTACGTTAGGAAAGATAAAAAAGTTATTTTTCTCTCGTCAAATTTTTAGGCTGTACTCATATTGTCCAGCTGGACGAATTGACTCGTGAACGAATTGACCATGGGCTAGTTGTCCTAGTACCGTTACCTACATGTAAATTTTGGACATTTTTTCTCATTTTTTTAGAAATCAACATTACAATAGAACATAATGATCGAGAAAAAATTCTACATACACAATTCACACTTTACCATCCTGAGTGTGGATTGTAAGTGTGGATTGTGAGTGAGGATTGTAATCTTTTTTGCAATTTTTGATCGCAAAATTATTATGCGATCCTTAATGTTTTGGTACCAAAATGTTGCTCTGGAACTTAGCTTCATTTTGGTTATAAGAGCAATACAGAAACTAATAAAAAAATAAAAAATAAACACCGTGAATAGTTTTGGATGAGAGTGGCGACTGCAGTCCGCACTCAAATTGTAACAATCCACAGTCGCCACCCGGACTGCAGTCTTCATTGTGAACACACAACAGTCCACAGTCCTCACTGCGGACTGCAATCCTGAGTGGCGACTGTGGATTGTTGTGTGTTCACAATGGAGGACTGCAGTCCTGGGTGGCGACTGCAGTCCTCCATTGTGAACAACGCATAAGCCTTTTTGATATTTGGACTATACTGACCTAGGACACCAAGAAAAACTAAAAAGTGAGGTAAAAAACTTCTGCTACTAAACACTTCCTACTGTTCCTAAAAACTTGCTACTCCAGTGGCTACTACTTGAGAAAATTTCCATTTTTTTTGACGCGCGCGCTTGAATAGGATTTGCAGCGGCGTAGCTGCAATGTATAATTTCGTTCTTGTCACGGAAATTCACCAAATTGTCACCAGATTCACATTCACCGTAGTCGATTTGCATATAAACTGTTCTTTAAACATCAAACTCACTGTCAAATTCTAAATTCCGCTCAACACAATAAATACTTGAACAAAATTTCCTTTTATGGATAATTATTGTGTTGAGAGGAGTTTAGGATTGGAGTTTGATATTTAAAGGGCAGTTTTACAAAGAAATTGACTACGCTGAACATAAATCCAGCAACTAATAACTCGCCAACTAGTGTTTTGAACTTTAAAGTAATAACTATAGTCACTTACTAGAAAAAAGATTTTGCTCGGTTTTGGAAAATTTTCTCAATGATTTTCTCGAGAATTTTCTCGAAAAGATTTTGCTCGAGCAAAATCCTAACCCTAGAGTAGACAGTTTTTCGAGTTAATTATTTTGGAGGTAATGTTGGTTGAATTTGGCGCTTTTTGGAGTCTGTTTTTGTAGTTGGTATGAGACTCGAATAAGCAGTTTTTGAACTGTCATATTTTGGAATTGCACTATTTTTGAGTTGCAAATTTTTGGACCACCGTGTAGATTGAAGAGATATAATATCTACCTTCTCAACACATACACACCCAGCACGTAGAAAGCTACAATACCCAGAGAGAAGTGCCAATATCGGTCGAACATGGAGTGTACCCACACCTAAGCCATACACAAAATAGATAAAGCTTTAAAAAAAGTTCAAAGGAGCCTACCGGACTCCAGTAGTCAAACTCATAAAACTGGGGGTATTTGTAAGGAATATGGTAGATCTTTTCTCCATCATAGGCTCGGAATATAGAATAGCCGTGTTCTGCTGCATCTGACTGTTGCTGCATTGCTGTTTGCCCACCTTTATGCCCCAAATCTGATCTGCAAATACAAAGATTGAGATTTGTAGACATTGTAAGTTGTAAGTAAAGAAATGGTCGCCAAAAGCAACTTATTACTATAAAAAAGTTGAAATACCTCAACTACAGACATATGTGCATAAAGCTTTCAGCATTTCACTATTTACGTGGTGCTTTCTACCCAAGACTACCCATAAAATCACAGTCAAAAAAACTAAACTGTGAAATGTAAAATCCCTAAAATGCTCATTTTGTCTTTAGCAGTTTTCCCTGTTTTCCGATACGCTGAATAAAAAAGTTGTGCGTATAGCCATCCTTGTGATCGACCACAAAAATTTCGATTTCGGATATTAGGGTCACATAAGCTTATTTTGTAAAGATTCCAAATAGCTAAAAAATCAGCTTGTGGGTCTTCTAGTGGTCGATGTGAGGGATGGCTGTACGCATGATTTTCGTGTTCAGCGCAACGAGAAACACGGAGAAAATGCTGCAAGCAAATTTTTTTAGGGCTTTACATTTTACAATTCGGGCGCTTTCCTTGTTGGAGAGAAACTTTCGGAAATCAAAAACTGACAAAAAAACCATGATTGATTGTCCTATCATTTGAAAATCTTATGTTATATTTCTCAAAATTTTCATTATCAAGATCAACCACTATCACATGTAACCTGCGGCATTCCCGTGCGTTCGAGATGCTCTACATGAATACGTCACAAATGTATCCCCTCCGGTCTTCGAACCAAACCGCTGATACATCCCTTTTTAGGGATTTCAGTAATCTTTCTAAATTTTTGAGTTCTGTAAAATACGGCATATAACTAATATTTTGGGCATATCTTCTTTTTTTTCAAATAATTAAAAAAGTTTGGAAAATATCTGAAAGTCACCAGGAATTGTTACTTCTTGGAGAGCCGTTCTATCAGAGAAAGTACAATAGTCAAAACTAAAAGCAAAAATGCAAAAAATCTGGGATTTTTAGTTTTATTTTGACTGTCAGAAACCTTATTTTCGAAGATCGAAATAGAAACTTTAACGCGAGAGCCGTTTTTAAGACTACACAAACTCCACCCATCAAAAGATGGACAGTGTAAAAGGTATAAAGCCTTTAAAGAAGGGCTTTTTGCACGAAAAAAAAATTAACAGAGACCCATGTGATTTTTACCCGCAAAGTCAACAAACCGACAGAAAAAATAAAAGAAAACACCTGTTTTCATGAAAATAATTTAACACTCGCCTGGTCGGTCACTCGTGGTAATTTCTGCAACAGACTCAGAATTTCTCGCTGATTATTTATAGCATTTTCCAAATTGACAAACGTGTTGTATGATCATTAAAAATCGAATTTATGAAAGTTGTTTTTCGGAGCTATTATCATCTTCGCTGCAGTGATAATTTAAATTTCTGCGTCTATTATGAGCGAACTAACGCTTAACAGAAAGCGTAGTGAATTTTCTTTCTTTTTTTACGTTTATTTTCAAAATTTTTGTCGACCATCATGTAGCCATGTTCTCAGCTTTCTATCAAGCTATCAAACTTTACTGACTGGTTCGAAAATGTAGAATTTAGGGATTTGGAATTAGTGAAAAACAATAGTTACTTTAACCAAATCCCTGAACTCTACATTTCCGTAATTATTCAATAGAGTTTTGATAGCTCGTTAGAAGCTAATATCTGGGCTACACGATAGTCAAAAAATTTTAAAAAAATAAACGTAAAATTATGGAAAAAATTCAATTTCTGATTAGGGGGAATTTTTCAGTAATTAGGGCGCAAAATTAAATACCACCTTTCAAAAAAGCAGTAAACATAAAATTAAATAACAATACTAATAACAATAATATAAAATGCGCTCTAAAAGTGCTGTTTTTGTCGGAATGAAAATAACTTGTTGGTCACTTGGGTGGCTGTCCAATCCTGTTGCTGCTATATACATTTATGGGGCTATAATGATCAGTTGGGCATACAAAAACTGGGGCGCAATTGCCTGTTCCATTTGTAAAGCGGGAAATATTATTCTTTTCCAGAGCTATAATGCTTTTCGGTTAGAAGCAGACATGAGGGAGAAAGGGTGTTTTGGTGGCTCAGCTACACACACACATTTATATGACACAAGCTGGGCATCAAATAGCTAGGCATCCACCAGCCAGATATACACAACACATAATACAAACCACCAGGATTTTTTACCGGCGAGGATAACCTTTCAGCATTGTAAAACAAGAGTACACGGTGGGCAAATATGTAGAAAGGCAAAAAGTGAGCGTTTTGCTTTTAATTTTTTTTCGGCGTTTTTAAACGACACTTAAAAAGTTGGTTTCCGTTTTTTCTGATTATACTTTCACATGTAAATTGACCACGCTGAGCATGAATTTCGTTCATAATTGCCGAATTGTCATAAAAAGGGAATTTCCTAGGAAAATGTTCAAAAATTGGCATTTCTTAGCCACCACTTAACTTCTGGACTGATTCGGACACGCTGTAATAGTTTGTTAATTCGAGTATTGCTTTACAATTGATTTTACCAAAACTCGATTTTACCATAACTCGAAAATACCCGAGAAACGGCGTTTAACCACTGTCAAACCATTGGTCACTCTGGATGGAGTTCTGAGCGATTCTAATAGGTGATGTAGAGTTTGCTGGTTCGAACCACCTAGGCACATACCTTATTTTACCATAATTTCAGATATACAAATGTAAAAAGACAAGCGTTTGACTTTTCAGGTCATTTGGGTGAATGTAGCCCACTCTGGAGTTACCTGGATATCAACCTGTCCAGGTGGTAGCCATCCACGTTTGGGTTGGGCATGTGGCTCACTTGCGGTCTAACAAGCCCAATTCTTCACACATTTTAAGTTAGGAAAAATGGTTTTTTATTCTTAAGAAATTTAATTTTCAGGCCATCCAGATGGATATCCACCTGACCAGGAGGTACCACCGCGCATTTTGGGCTTTGCGTGGGTGAAATATGATTTTGGTCCCAACCAAACCTGAGTCCCACACATTTTAAGTTAGAAAAATGGGTTATTTTTTATTTTTAAGAAATTGTATTTTTTCAGGTTTGGTTTGTTAGGGTGTAAGGCGGTTTGAGGGTATTCGGGTGGTTTGCCGTGGTTGGAGTGGTTCGAACACAATCTAAAAAATTTCGAAAAAAACTAAAAAATCTGCCTTGGTCCGCCCTGTTGTTGAAAAAAAGTTTTCATTTTGGGGGAACGTCATGCACCCAAATTTAGTGTCAAAACCGTGCTAATTTCAATGTGGCTATTCTTTCAGTCTTGTAATTTGAAAGTAGCTATTAGGAAAACCGACTATTTTGAAATCCTCTATTTTAAAACCGTTGTATTTTGAAAAACGTCTATTTTTCAAACCCCTATTTTGTAATGACGATACCTTAACTTCACTTGACCTGATGGGCTGGGATGGATCGTTTTTTATATTTTTTTGCACTATCTGATGTCGAATGAAATGCGCTTTTTAATAAAAAGGAAATTTCTTGTCACCGCCCTTCATCATGCGCAACGGGTCTTTTTAAAAAAAATATTTACAGATAAAATTTTCATGTTTAGAGGGTGAATCTTGAAATTTTCAGTGTCTTTCGCAAAAATATTTTTCTCTAGGATGAAAGCGCTGTCAATTTTGCGTTGAACAGTAAGTTGTTTGTGGAATGGAGTAAAAAAAATTACAAAAACTCAAAATTAAAAATACTATTTTTTTAAGAATTTTCAATAAAATATTTAAAGAAAACGCACCCGTTTGAAATTTCACATGAAAAAAATTCGTTGACCAAAATTAAAGTTGTTCAGAATCGGTCAACTAAAACGATGAGCCTGAAAAAATTGTGCCAAAAAATTACGGTAACAAGGTTTCTTATTGACTTCTGCAAAATTACAGAAAACGTCTTATTTGTAATTAAGAATTTGGAAAAATTTTTTCTCGGAATAGTTATGATTGGATTTATCGAATGAGTCAGAATCGCTCTTTCTCTATCTTTGCAGCCGTCATTGGTTTTAAAAAATCAAATCTATTGAAAGCGATCTAAAAACGGCCGGAGAATGAGAAAGAGAAATGCATTTTCATTTTAAGCATTCCGAAAAGCAATAGAAAATATTCTCGGAGATATTTTTATTTTTTCTCTCTCTACTATATTGGTAAAAAATATTTTTTGCTAGGTATACGATATCCAAAATACTGTTTTGCTTTTTTGCGTTAGCCGCCATATCTACCGCGTCTCCTTGAACCTCTCTTACTACTTTTCAAAGCTTTAAAAAATTGTTTCAGAATGCAATGCGAGTGAAAAAGATTGCGAAATGAGCGGAAATACAAAATCCATTTAGGAATTTTTCAACTCAACGGCTTCTGGTTACTTTTTACGGATTTTATTTGTAGAAGTAAGGCAGTTATGAACATGAAAGAAGTAACTACTTCATAATCAATTTGTTATCGCATCATTATCATTTAGTTATTACATCGAATAAAAAGTTAAAATAATTGAAGAAAGAATAGTTTATGTGTGGTCAAGAACTTCTGAACAAACTGATAAATACATTTGAAATTTTGCACTTCTTCAGTCCCTCCCCCATACTCGGATTTTTTGAAAAGTGACCCAAAATCACCCCCCGAACTCATTTTTTCTGCAAAACAAGATACTCGAAGCATTTTAAACACTTTCTGAATAAAAAAAGTTGAAATTTATCAAAAAAATTTGCCACCCGCCTCTTAGGTAGATGGTCTTTTTCGGTGTTTTTGATCAAATTTAACCCTTTTTAAGCAAAATCTAGGTGAAAATACTAGATTTTGAACAGATTTTTACTTTCTGGGGCCTGCCGCGTAAAGAAACTCTGTATGCATACATTTTTTATGCATCCAGAGTCACTTTCGAGTGATTTGTGTCTCAGGTATGTGTGTGTGCGCATCTCAACCCAAGCAACCAAGCCCCCGCGCCCCTTCGGGTGCGCAGGGGCTTTGTTGGTTAGAGATGCGCGCACTCACTTACCTTAGACATAATTCTGAGCAAGACTCTTGATCAAAAATGCATCTAGAGAGTCTTTTTGGCCAGCACCAGCAAGAAAAAATGTGATAAATCACCCAAAAATGACCATAAAATTCCCAAAAAAGATCATCTATCCCCAAGGGCGAGTGGCAATTTTTTTTGAAAAAATTTTTATTTTTCTGATTCAGAAAGTGTTTAGAAAGGCTTTTCGTATCTTGTTGTGCAGAAAAATGAGTTCGGGGGTGATTTGGGGTCACTTTTCAAAAATCCGAGTATGGGGGAAACTAAAGAAGTATCGAAATTTTTACGTGACTTGTGTGAGCTGAGATTCCAGGCCACAAAACTCACGTTACTGATTGGAAAATCAAAAATTTTTTTGACTAATTTTTAAAAAACTATCTCACTTTTAAGTCGTCAGCCTGGCCGAGGTCGAAAAAAATTGGCTGCCCTTTAAAAATTAGTCAAATTTTATTCAATTTTCATAAATGGTAATATTCGTTTTGTAGCCTGAAATTTTTTAAATAAATTTCTCGGGCCGACTTATATATTCAAAAAGTGGGTTAGAGATGGCCGGAAAGGCCAGCGGCTCGCCCGTGCCCTGGGAGAGATTTTGCTGGTTTGTTGTTTTTGTGTTTTTTCAGGGTTCGGCAAAAAAGGCAAGCGTATGTTAGGACGGACTTAAATATATCTTAGACTTATCTTTGAGCCTGCTGTATGAGTCCAGGATCAAGGTAAAACCATCCCCCATTGATGAATAAGGCCGAAAGTTTTAATTAAAACTTTTTTTAAGAATAGGAACAAAACTGCCATATTGTTAGTCAGTTCTATCCTTTTTTCTGGTTTTTCGATTCACTGAACGGGAAGAACAGGAGTATAGCAATCAGCAGGTTCAATCATAAAAAAATTCAATTTAGTGTGCCTTGATTCCACAAACTTCAATAGCATTCGAAATCGTGAAAAATCAGCTAGGGGATCAAGGCATCCGAAAATTGAAATTTTTATGATTGACCCAGTGATGGCTATACTCTTGTTTTTCACATTCAGTGCATCGAAAAATTATGAAAATGTTAAAAGCAACTAAAAATATGGCAGGTTTGCAAAGGACAGTTCAAACGGTTTCTTGTTAGTTATTTTCCCTAATTTCTCCAAAAACAAATAAATAATTTGGCATCCAAAGAACAAACGGCCAATAAAACACACAAAAATAGCAAAAAAGCATTACAAAAAGGAGAATTATCAATAGCAATCTGTGGAGGTTGACCATTTTCCACTTGGCGTTCTTCAAACCTCTCTTTTTGCATCGTACGACTAGTAAAAAAAGACAAAAGTCTTTTGCTTCACAACCAAACTTTGCCCTTTTGGCCAGACAGAACAAATAGAAAACAGGGAGGGGCAGCAGAGCTGTGTTTAAAATAAGAGGAACAAAGAGGAAAACCAATGGACACACACCCAAACACTCCGGCTAAAAACACAGGCCTAAAAAGTGTTGTAATAGCACAAACACAGAAGAATTTTTGGCGGGAGATGTCTGCCTCAAAATAGTCGAAAAAACTAAGCTAAAGAGATGTTAAATATTAAATTTATGCAAATTGTACATAATTTTCAAAATAAAATTTTTGAAATTTTTTCTACATTTCACTTTGGTCCACTGTTTTTTTAAATTTTTTAAAAATCATCTTAAAATAAGCGTGTTTCGCAAATCTTCTTAAAGCGACATTGCCACCTGTTTTGAATTGTCCCCGGTAATTCAAATTTTTTGCCTAATCATTCAACTTCTGTACGGATTTTTCAGTTTGGTTTCTAATAAAACAAGGCCTAGAATTCAATTTTAAGTATAGTTTGTTAGAAACCAAGCTGAAAAATTTGTACGTAAATCCAACGATAAAGAAAAAAAATTTGAATTTGCGGGGGACAACCGAAGCCTTTAAGGATTCTGCTGCAGTCAGCACCCGATTTAACTGCCCCCACCTCAAGTTCGTTCCCGCCTAATGTCCGATACTTTCAACCCATTTTTTTAAATCCCCTGCCAAATGTGATTTGCCAGTCTGGTGCGGAAAATCGCAAGGATTCCGATTTGCCGATCGTTACTGTAAATGACAAGAGTTTTGCGGCACCTATATTTAAAGGCCCCCTATTTTTAAAATCATGAGCTCAATTCACATACCGTATTTCTCTATTAACGCCCCCTCTTCAATAAACGCCCCCTCTCTAATAACGCCCCCCTTCAGTGATCTATATCTCAGCCCAAAAAATAATTTTGCAAATCTGTTTTTTGCGTTCTTAATTAGCACGAGTTACCTGATTCCACTTTCAGATTTTGGTTGAGCACCAAAAAATCTCAAAATCGAAATAATTTTTTTTCGTTTCTCAAGGGTTGAAAAATAAACGCCCCGGGGGTTTAATTAGAGAAATACGGTATCCCTTTATCGTTGTTTTGAATTGGCTAAATCGCATTTATATGGAGAGAACTTTTTCCATGCCTGTTTGATGGCGATTGAAAAAATATTTTCGTTACACCACCATATAACAAGCGATTGGTTATCTCACCCACCAGAGGTTGGTTATATCGAGGTCTGACTATAGAACAGAATGTAAAAAATTGAATTTTTCACTTGTATAACAACATTTTGACATTTTTCAATTGCTCTTTAGGTATGTTTGAGTCAATTAGTTGACTTATTTTGAGGGAAAGTGAAAAGAGATACACACAAAACAAAACCAAAACATAGAAAAGAGTATGCAAGGATAGCAAAGAGAGTAATGCGCCCGCAATTTTCTCTTTCGTTTGCAAATTTAAGTTTAAAAGAGCGGCAGGCTGCGTCCTACTTGCTGGCTAGCTGGCGAATTTGTGGTTGGAGAGGCAGCAGACTTCGGGCATTGAACTTAGCATACTGAACCACGAACTCAACTTTCTTCGAGTTATATGGGTCAGACCTCACGGAATCGCAAAATTTGTATTTTTCGCGTATTTATTCGTGTGTAATTTTTTTAACTTACATTTTTGAACTACTACGAAATGCTAAGAAGAGTAATTTTCGAACAAACAAATTTTTCAGCCACACATCGCTGAAACTTTTTTGATAAAATGCGTTTATTTGCACTCTACATTGCACTCATTTAGGGAGATGTAGAGTGCAAATAAACGCATTTTTATCACGACTTTTTCAGCGATATGTGGCTGGAAAAATTTTCATTTTGTAGCCCTGAATCTCAGCTAGAAAATGGTACCACAGAAAAGAAATTCGGCCGATAACAAAATTTGCAGCCGTTTTTTGCACTCTACATTGCACTCATGGGGACGCGCCTTTACATTCATAGCTTTGCAAAACTTCCGAAAAAAGTTGAACAAACCTTTTTTGCTGCCGCAAATTTTCTCTTTCTCGAATAAATTACTTTTTATTTGGTACTAGCACCGAAAATTTCATTTTTCTAACTCGCTTTAACAGTAAGCCAGTTAAATCGCCCAGCAAATGTAAAGAATAGTATGATGTATCAGATCTTAAATACGATTCTAGGGCACACCTCGAAAAGGATACAAAATATTGGGAAAAAATCGATTAGCAAACAAATTCATTTGAGAACAAATTCAAATGAGAACTTATTTGTTCTGGTATGAATTGTTTTGTGAATATTGTTTTGAAATTTAAATCTTTTCAGAAATATTTGTTTCTGGCAAAAACGAATCGAGAACAATTTATTTTAGGGCCTTACTGCCCATGTATGCTTCACTCTTTTTGTGCTGTTTTCATGCTATCGATATATATATATTCCATATAAGCACATCCATTATTGCTGTCAACGAACATCACAACAGGTCGCCTTCTCCAAAACAACATAGTGTGTACAACCAATCACAATCGAAATCACCGTCATTAACCGATCTTTATTTCTACAAATTTCCTCATAACGACAAAAGTATTCATAATTCAAAACTGATCTATAACAGTGTAATTGGCCTGATTTTGCAAATATACGAAACATTTATAACGGATTGTAGTTCTCACAAGTTTTTTCCTTTTGCTGTGTCAATTTTATCGGCGTACTTTGCAGTCAGATGAGTTCGGCCTTTTTCGAGCTGCATTCCTTTTAAATTTGTCGCAGCCACTTCCAGAACCTTGGTCGCTTGCCGTCAGGAGATCCTAACGCTAGTTTCAGCGCATTGTGCCATGCCTCTAATGAGTTCGTTGTTTTGGGCTTGCCTTCCCTGTAAGATCGAAGCAGTTCCACAGCTCATTCGGAAACATTGGACGGCGGCCGTTGATATGCCCAAGCCAAGTCTACAAGAGCATAATAAAAAGTGAAAGAATTTTGTAAAATGCACCTGCACAAAGTATTCGATAAACCTCTTTTCGCTCGAGCCGACTTCAAATTTATCTGTCCCATCAGCATTGCGTGCGTACCGGAGCATAACTGCATCAAACGCTGTGTGAACATTGGTAGTCGGATGTACGCTGAAAAATTATTGTACGAGAATATTTTACGCTTCTAACAGTGATAAATGTCTACCCAGAGATTTGAGCATGTCAAACAGCGCGGTGAAAGCGCCCTCCTCTTCGTATTTCCGAGTCAGGCCAAGTTTCTGGACCTTCCTGTACAGCGCATGAGCAAAATGAGCAAAACATCCATGTTTCTCAGACACTGAATTTTAAAAATCAATCAACACTTCTGTCTCGAATCAGGGAATCTTACAATTGTAATGATGCTCAATGACGCGATCAGGGTTTTCTCAAAGTCCATGAGTGCGTGTGTCACTTTTGCGTACGGAATCAGTTGCTGAACGTCGGCAAAGAAGCGGTCATACGTGCGGCATGTAGACACGGAACAAAGCTTGCCCCTTGCTGGCGTGCAGAGTCAGCAGTTGTTTCCAGCCCTTCGGGCGAGAGCAAAAGTGCCTTCGAACCCCCACCATTCACTCCTCTCGAGAACGTGAATTGTATTATACAAGTAAATAAAAGAGGTAATCCAAAAGAAAATAGAGCAAAACTTACTTCCATCAACGCAGGAGTCAAAAAAATAATGATTCTTCTGTTTGATGGTCCACTGTCAAATACGTCGAAAAGATTGCCTTTGTAGTTTTGAAGTCCTGCCGAATATCCATCAGTTCCGGATTTGTCGTAGTCCTTGGATCTCCATCGTGCTTCTGGAAATGATTTAAATAATAACACAAACTTTGCAAGAAATGTGAGATGGAACTAACTCTTCGATGGTAGTTGATATTGGCAGAAGTATTCATTTATATTTGCCCGAGCTTTGACTTTGCTTGACACATTTTCCACTAACCGCGAATGAATTTCGCGTGGCGCTGACTAAAAGTATAGAGTAGATGTTGGGAATCATTAAGTGAGGAACTAATACACAAACTTGGTCTTGTCAAGCTAGTATTGGAATCCGCGACTTGAATCTTCTCATACCCAGATCGACCTTGGCTGTAACATCCGAGTGACTTCCTTCGCTCTTGCCAACACATACGTTCACCCGATTTGTAACCATTGCTGATTTGCATCGCTCTTTTACTTTAATGCAAAGCCACTGCTGAATGCCCTCCGAGTCTGGTAGTCGCCAACGCTTGTACAGCTCGCCTAAATCAACTAGACAGCGTTATATAGCAAAGATAAAAAAGTAAAAAATTCACATCGAAAATAGCTAGCTCACTGTCACTTCCGTTCTTCTTTTGGCGCTGGCTCGGACTGAATTGAATCGGAGGATCGATGACTGTTTCTTCTTTTTTAGACGCCCCACTCTGACTTGTAGATTTTCTTCTGGCTCAGCTTGCTGTTCTTCTTCCACTTCAGGATCGATCAGATCACTTTCATTCGTTCGAGCTCGTTCATCTTCACTGCTGTAGACAACTCTTGGCAATGTAGCCGGACTCATGATTATGCAGCAACTGAAAAAGTTGAGTAAGACACAAGTGTATGCGATAAACAATTAGAATACAGCCGCACAGCCCCACATAGAGGAAGCAAAACAAAATGCACAGTGAATTTTTTCTTGAACTGATTTCGCTCACTTATTTCATTCAGAAAAAAAAATTTCCGAAACAATTCTGCCAGAACAAATAAGTTCTCATTTTAATTTGTTCTCAAATGAATTTGTTACCTAATCGATTTTTCCAAAAATATTTTGTATCCTTTTCGAGGTGTGCCGATATTAGCTGCTTAACAATATTTCTTGTTTCCAATTGTGCTCTTTTCCTTAGAATTTTTCTTTTGTATTCTGATTGATTCTGTATTTTATTTTATTTATTACTGGAATATTTTTTCAAGTTGTTGGTATGGACGATGAGCGTAGGACTCAAATAAGCGCTCAAAACCTTCGTCTACCCTCTTATGGAATATTGGAGTCAGAGGTTGGTGCTGGTGGAGGCATCATGAATGGTAGTGGTGCTAATTCAGCGACTGTAAGAGTGCTTGGTGATATGGACATTAATTTGGAGAATTTGCCTGGCTCCATGTCCAACGGCACTGCTCCGCCCAACGGTCCTAATGGTGAGAATTGTTTGAAAAAAGTTTGTATATAAAAGAAAGACTCACAATTTTTGGTTACCGTATTCTCACTATTAAGCGCCTCGGGCGCTTTTTATTCAATGTTTGTCCAGAGGGGCGCTTTTTAGAGAGAGGGCGCTTATTGGGGAGGGGGCGCTTATTTTTCAACTGTCAGCGTGGAAGGTTTAAATTCAATATTTGAATAGTATTTCAAAAACCCAGTTTGGAATAAATTTAATCTTGAAATTTTTTTCTTCAAAAATAGAAAACGCCTGAATTTTCACAACAGCAAGTATAAGAACTAGCTGTTGCTTTGCTGGGAGGGCAAGTTTTCGATAAATGATTTGCTGACAAAAGACTATTAAAAGCACGTATTTGACAGAAGCCTCTTCGGAAAGTGACTACTTTTTTGTGATTCGTTCAGGTTTGAGTTTTCATTCGAGTCCATTCTTTAAATTTAAAGTTGGCGTTCAAGGAATTGGTTGAAATAGTTGGAAATTACCAGAAAGAATATAAATAATGAGGTATACTCTTGCCGATCTTAAAGAATACAGCATGATGGATCGCAATAAAGAAAATGGCTATACAGTTCCCTTTCGATTTAGTGTATCTCCCGGGACCGTAAAATCATACACTAAATCGAGAGTTACACTAAATCGAAGGTATAATTTCTTATATTTCAAAGAAAACCAACCAAATCGTATAAAAAATATCTACACTAAATCGAGACTACACTAAATCGAGAGTGGACTGTGTCAGCGATTGTCACTCATTTCATATGAAATAATTTTGAATCAGGGGTTATAAATAAAAGTAAAAACGTAATCGGTTTTTTTGTTGGGATCTACATATTGGAGACTTGAGTAAACAAACAAAAGCCTTGTAGCCAGATTTTCATTCTTTTTTTTTGTACCTGTGGGTTTTATAGTAGTGGTGGTGTTGACACACAAACAAGAGACAGTGAACACTGGCACACAGCTCTTCTTTTTCCTTTTTAGCACTAAGCAATAGCTGTGCTTCTCTACTCGCTTTTTTGGAAATTTTATATCTAACTAGAGCTAATACCTTGAGACGATTGCTCTGCCCTTGCTTACATTTTAATCTGTAGCCGATATTTTCTGTAATAGCTGTCTAAAAATAAATTATACTATAAACTTTTGACTTAGAACGGTATTAAATTGAGTGATCCAGCAAAATGGGTAGATTTTAGTAAAACAGTTCTAATATCAGTGTTTTTTCTATGCTTTATTTATTTCAGAGTTTGAATCAGTGATTTCAAAGCGAAGTGGCCTGTCCACAGTTGAAGGTGTTTTTGCTCCTGTCACCATTTCTATGTTCAGTGCTCTTTTGTTCCTGCGAATGGGTGAGTGTTTACTGAGTAAAAGTCAGAGTTTACCTGTCCGTAGGATTATTTTAGACCATGCTGGGAGGGCTAAGGCAACATTTTGACAAAATGTATAGACCCCTCAGGTGTTGAGAAAACTTATAGTTTAGTAGCGAACTAAACAAAACACATATTCCTAACAAGTTAACCACAGCTCAAAATCTACGCAAGGTTATTGCAAAACCCAACGTAGGCACTAAGATGTGCTCACAGACTTACGTGCGACATAAATCCGAGCATGATACTTAATCATGCATAAAGGATCTTTTTGTGCCATGTTGAATAACACGGATTATACGTATTTGAAAAATTTAGAAGAAGGTTGGGGGCGGTGTTTCAAAAAAGCAGAAGCATAATGTCACAAGCAGAAGCAGAATTTGACTAGAATTCTGCTTTTGCTTGTGACATTATGCTTCTGCTTCTGCTTGTGCAATTCTGCTTCTGCTTTTCGGAAACACTGGTTGGGGGCTGTTTTTGTTCGTGGCATCAAACCCAACCCCTTCCGAAAATTAAATTTTTTTTTATTTCCGTTTTCAGCATCCATACTAACTTTTAGTCTAAATGCCTTAGAAATCATCCATGTATCATTTTGGCTTTATATTAGAATTTTAAGGTCCTTAGTGAGTAGGGTTGATGAGTGGATAGTTGATATAAACAATTAGGCTCAAATCAGTGCATATCAATTGATGTGTTTTTATAAACGAACAATTTATTCCAGGTTTTGCTGCTGGTCAATTGGGCTTTTTGATGACCACAGTTGAACTACTTCTAGCTTACTCAATCATCCTGTTAACTGTGCTTTCTCTATGTGCCGTCTCTTCCAATGGAGCAGTGGAGGGGGGAGGTGTTTATTGTGAGCTTCTTTTCAAAAGTAAAACACTGCTGCTCAAACTGCTTTTGCTTGCAGACATGATCAGTCGGACTCTGGGACCAGAGTTTGGAGGCAGTATTGGAGTGCTGTTTTTCGTGGCTAATGTGTTTTCTTGTGCTCTGTACATCTCGGGATTCACTGAAGCTCTGGCCAACATGACTGGTAGGTGTATTATCGCATGACATTATGAAATTAAGATAGTAACGTATTTCTCAATTTGCAGGACTAGCAGACAGCTATGGTGGCAAATTCATCCATTGTGTGCTGGTGTCCGTCATCATTTTATTTCTGTGTCTTCTGGGTGCCGAAATATTCGCCAAATCAGCCATTCTTGCACTGTTTGTAGTCATCCTTGCCTATGGTTGTTTCCTGTTCACTGTTGGTTTTGGGGTTTTCGCCACAGTGGTAAATAATGCAATACAATTTGAGGTGTTCATAAAGCCAGCAGCCGACATAGCCATTCCAAAAGACAACACAATGGCCTACAGTTATCCCAAGAACAGTACTGACCCTGACTCAGAGATGATACTCGATTTGAACCAGACATTGACGGCTAGATACACATCCTTTAGGTGAACTTATCATCTAAAATGTAGATAGATACAGACATATGCACAGGTCGTCACGGAAGGATGGCGAGAATTCCGCGGGTGATGAATTTAGCGACGGATTCGCGTGTGAAATTTTCTTCAAAATCAAACTGAATGGGGTTGTCGAATCGAGCGCTCGGTAACCTTACCCTAAATTAAAAAGTCCTTTCAAGACACCATAGATTAAAAAAAATCAACATATCAAATTTTACAATGAATTTTGAAGTTAAAGAATACGGTATCAGAATTTCGGGCTTGAGTATACAATCCCCAGGCAGAGTGCTCGGATGGAGGATATAACTTCATATTCATGTTTCTCGACCCGATTTCACGAGAAAGCCGGCTGCTTTTTTGATTCTGAGAAAAACAGTTTCGAACCACAGGGGGGGGGGTGTATCATGGGCTTTTAGTCAAAATTTGAAAAATTCAAATTGGCACCAAAACATTTTTATAGGGAATAAGGTTGTATCCGGAGGGAAGGGAATTAAAGTGGGCCACTAATCACACAGGGCCCACTAACAAGAGATGTTGAACAAAGTTTTGAATACTGGGGCCTACCGAATAAATAAACTCTGGTATGCATGAGATACGCGCACTCACTTACCTTAGACATGATTGCGAGAAGTACTCTTGATCAAAAATGCATATAGAGTCTCTTTTTGCCACGGCCCAGGTGAAAAGGCGCCAAATTAAATTTTCAAATTTTGACTAAAAAACCATGATAGCCCCTGTGATTCGATTTTTTTCTTCTCAGAATCAAAAAACAGCAGGCTTTCTCGTGAAATCGGGGTCGAGAAACACGAATATGAAGTTATCTTCTTCATCCGAGCACTCGGGGGGGGGGGGGATTCTACAGTGCAACCCTTTGTGGGTCGTCAGCTACCGTATTTCCTCTAATTTCTCCCAGTAATTAGAGGCATGCGATTTTTTCAAACTTCAGGTGGCTGAAATTTCTGTTTTCATTTACTGTTTGAGCTGTGTAAAAAGTGCCTGTTAGATTTTTAAAATCCCTCTCAGGCACTTTTTACACAGCTCAACAGTAATGAAAACAGAAATTTCAGACCACTTGAAGTTAGGGGGGGGGAGTATTAGAGGGGGGGAGAAATTAGAGGAATACGGTATTTTAAAAGGCAATACTTTTTTTGTCACAGATTCACTTCTTTTTGTCACAGATTCACTTTTTCTGTCACAGATTTGATTTGTCACAGATTCACTTTTTTTGTCACAGATTCATTTTTTTTTGTCACAGATTCACTTTTTTTTGTCACAGATTTCCTCATTTCTGTCCAGATTTAGCTCAAACCACAGGGGGACCAAGCACTTACAAAATTGGTCAAAAAAATTTTCTCTCATAACAGCCTGAAAGTTTTCTATAACGTTTCTATCATGTTTAAAGATTTTCGCCAAAAATTATTTTTTCCGCAAAAATTTTGCCTGGGGACCAAGGTAGTCCAAAGTTTTCAGGACCTGAAATGGGACCTTGGTCCCCAAGGCAAAAATTTTTGCGGAAAAAATAATTTTTGGCGAAAATGCTTAAACATGATAGAAACGTTATAGAAAAACTTTCAGGCTGTTATGAGAGAAATTTTTTTGACCAATTTTGTAGTGCTTGTCCCCCTGTGGTTTGAGCTAAATCTGGACAGAAATGAGGAAATCTGTGACAAAAAAAAAGTGAATCTGTGACAAAAAAAGTTTTGCCCATTTTAAAATTAAGATCCAAACCGGATAAGAATAATTTAAAATCGTTTTCAAAAAACTTTTTTACAATTGATCTTTCTCGCGTTGCCAAACGGAAAAGCGAAGATTGCGTGTCGGAAACTTTGAGCCAAAAAAATATTTAGAGAAAATAAAATTTCTTGATGGGTTTCACAAGTGACATTTGGACAGCAAAATTATATTTGTGAAACATATCAAGAACATTTATTCTCTTCATATATTTTTGGCGCGCAATTTTCTAACGTGCAATTTTCGCCGCTCCACCAAAAATCCTAATGTTTCCAGTGTGTCCACCTTCAAGGACATTTCCTGACCAGCTACAAGTTCGACTACACCACTTCCAAGCCCACTGATTTTGCTTTTATGTTTTCTATTATTTTCAGTGGAGTCACAGGTCGAACATCTTTCTCAATATTTAGAAATGCTAATATTATTTAAAAATTTGAAGGGCTCATGGCTGGCGCGAACATGTCAGGTAATTCATGCCTTCGCTCTCTGAAAACTCATTCCTGTCTTAAAAATCCAGAATTCAGGTGAGTTGGCTCGTCCAAATGTGAGCATTCCTCGTGGTACCTTGCAAGCAGTCTTCGCCACTCTACTCACCTACATTCTCACCGCTTTCCTATTGTGTTTGACGTGTTCTAGAAACCTGCTTCAGTCCGACTATTTGGTGTGTCTTTGTAAACTTTAAAATTTTCGGCTCAATATGTGTTGAGATTCCACACACCCCCCCCCCCTCCCTTCCCCAATTATGCCTTGGCCCCACCCTCTTGTTTTCAAAAAAATTGAAATGTTTTATTCATCTAATATTTTCGGAATATCCTAGAACCTAATGTAAAGAAGTTTTTCGATGTGTTATAAAATGAATACTATGAGCATACTTGCACGGGCGCCGGGCTCCAGGCGACCAAGGTCGGCGCCGATTTTTCACAAGCCCGGCGCCCGAGATTTTCGGAAAGGCGCCGACTTTGTCACAATGTTTGCAGAAACGCTGTTTTTCCCAAAATTTTTGAAAAATTATTTGAAAATTTTTAAAAATTTTCCCGAACTTTTTTGAATTTTCTTTGAAGTTGAGTATTTTTGAGATGAAAATATACATTTTTTATTATAAAAACTCAATTCACAGACAAAAATACCGGCGCCGGAGCCGGCGCCCTTATTCTAGCATGGCGCCCAGTGCCGAAATGTCAAAATAGCCTGGCGTTGGCGCCCTATTTTCCGAAACGTGAAAGTATGGCTATGAGATGCTATTCATTTATATATATATATTTATTTATTAGACATAGATGATCTCTTTTTCGAAAATAGTGGTAAAAAAGTATCAACCCTAGGCATAAGGTAGAGCCACTATTGAGGAAAATTGTCAGACGGTTGTCCGACGATTGTCCTACAATTGTCATTGGCCAACCCTACACAGAACAAACATTGACTAGGCCCTCGTATCACACTAAGCAGAAAAATACAAAAGGAGTTGTTCATACTCTAACACACAACCAGTGATGGCAAATGTTTCATGTGAGGGAAATAGTTTTCCAATACTAGACGAAAAACTTTCCAAATTATTTTCTGTCCAAACTCGGGACAGAAAAGCAAACTTCTGTCTATTTGGAAGTCTTGAGGGATATTCAGAATGTTTACGAAAATATTCCGGTTTCACAATCCCAATTTTATCAATATATTTTTGTATTTGTTTAAGTCCAAGCTAAAAACTAGTATCGAAAAAGTATCGGACTCTAGGCAGAAAGTTAGGGCTACTATATGGAGGGTAACTGCAGCTAGAAAATAATAAAACATAAGGTTTTTTTAAAGACAACAGGGAGACCAAGCCATATTCTTTCTGGGCGCAACCCTTATAGAACTATTTTTTGAACCAGTTGTTCAGGTGATGGTGGATATTAGTGTGTTCCCATCTCTGATATTGCTCGGAATTTTCGCCGCTACATTCTTCTCTTCGATGAGCAATCTGATTGGTGCTTCCAGAGTGTTAAACAGACTGGCTCAAGACAAATTATTTGGAATGCTGCTGCAACCAGCTACTGTGGAATTCGGCAAGGGTAACAATCCAGTGATTTCTGTTGTAATTTCCTGGAGCTGTGTTGTGGTATTTTTATGATTGGTTTGCGATTTTCTAAAAAGTTTTTTATAGTTGGTGTTTATGATGGTTGGACCGATGAATAGGATCGCAAAAATTACTTCAATTTTTTTCCTTCTGTCTTACATGGGAGTCAATATAGCGTGAGTTTTTTTTCGTAGACAACCATAGACATAAAAAAAAGTTACGTGATTGAGCAGTGACAGGAATTTACTCGTCTCCTTCGTATACTCCATTCGATGTTGTGGTTCCTTGTTTTTTTCTTCATTCGGAAGATCAATTTTTTTTTATTCCTCTAATACCATATTTTCCAGTGTTTTGATGAGCTCACTCTGAGTGAGAATTCATACTGAGAATCTGACTGACTCTCACTCGCAGGGTTCGGTACTTTTTCGGTTGGGATCCGACCCCTCCCCCTCCCATTTTCAAGAAATGACCAAAATAACTCTCTTAACTAATTTTTCTATAAAAAATGATAAAAGAAACATCTCTCGCAACGTTCTATAACTAAAAAAACGTCCTTAAAAACTTCAGGAAGACGATGGACACGATAACGAATTTCATTTTCACTCACTCTAACTGACAGGCAAAAAAAACAGATAAAGCTTTTTTCTGCTGAAAAAAGGCTTTTTATTGCTGCAAATATTGTTGTTGCAAATAGACTTTTTTTTGTTGCAAATCGGCTTTTTTCGCTTCAAAAAATATTTTTTAAAGGGGCATGCCCACGCTAATAAGAGGTTGTGCCCGGGAATTCAAAAAATTTTCCTAATCATTGAACTTCTGTACGGAATTTCGTACTTGATTTCTAACATAACCATACCTAAAATTAAACTCTAAGCCATGTTTTGTTAGAAACCAAGTTGAAAAATCCGTACAAAAGTTCAATGATCAGGAAAATTTTTTGAATTCCCGAACACCACCTCTTATTAGCTTGGCCATGTCCCTTTAAAGAGCAATAGCCACGCATTCTGTATTGTCATGCGCTAATTTAAATTTTTTAGCCCAATCATTGAATACAGCATTCATTGAACTTGAACTTCTTTACGAGTTTTTCAGCTTGGTTTCTAACAAAAAAGGCCTACAATTTTATTTTAGGTATAGTTATGAGACATTTCAGGTACAGTTTAGAAACCAAGTTAAAAAAACCCGTACAGAAGTTGTAATGATTAGGATTTTTTTTTCGAATTGGTGGCAGACAATCGTTGTCAGAGACGACAATGGCTTTTTAAAAAATTCCAGTAAAAACCAATAGAATGTCCGGCGAAAAAATGACCGGCGGAAATATTGTCCTACGTAAAAGTAACCGCTAAAAAATGTCCGTGGAAAATTATCTGGCGGAAAAATGTCCAATTCCCAGCCTAGTATATTCTTATCCGCACCAACTGGTCCAGACTAGCAGACAATTATAAATATTCTGAGCAAATGCTTATCAATATTTTTGATCAAAAATTACACACCTAATTTTTTGGTTTTTAGTTGCCTGGCTTTAGAATTGACTAGTGCTCCAAACTTCCGTCCTAATTTCAAGTACTTCTCCTGGCACACATGCGCACTAGGTGCGGTTTCCACCATAACCATGGTATATTTCTACCCCTTTTCTAATTTTTTGAAGTCAATATTATTCACTTTGGAGATGTTGGTTATTGATGCATCAATGTCGGCTGTGGCTATAGTCATACTTATGTTGCTCATCATGATACTCCACTACCAGGTATTAAAGTTAATAAGCTTTGTACAGTTGACTGATTTGCCATTTATAGGCACCGATCGGCTCTTGGGGGTCCATTTCCCAAGCTCTGATATACCATCAAGTCAGAAAGTATTTGCTGTTATTGGACTCTCGCAAGGAACATGTCAAGTACACATTTTAGAACTTATTTTTTTGTAGAGTCGAGGGTACTTTTTCGTTTACAGATTTTGGCGACCTCAAATACTATTACTAGTCAACAAACCAGCTACTTGTAAGTTCAATACCTAAATGAGATACTCTTTGTCTTATTCTTCCCTTCCTTTCCAGGCTGCCCTTTGATGGACTTTGTAAATGACATCAAAAAGAGTGGTCTCTACGTGATTGGACATGTGCAGCGTGGCTCTATGGCCGGCGATGCCAACAACGATGCTGCTGCTGCTGCCATCGATCCTCTGCAGCAGGTCTATCCCTACTGGCTGTCGTTGATCGACTACCTGAGACTAAAAGCTTTTGTGGAATTGACACTCACTGAGAGTGCTAGGGTCGGAATTCAACAGGTAAACTTGGCTACAACACATACTGTAGTATTACGTAATTAATTTAGTTAATTCGACTAAGTGGAATGGGTGCTATGAAACCAAACACTGGTTAGCTCATTATTATGAATACGCACATAAAAAAACTACCGAGAAAGAGAAAACGCCTTTTTTGTATTTATGACTCCGTTTTAACCAAATTTGACCTAGCTGAGTGGCTAAATAACTAAAATATTTCTTTATAGTTGTGCTGGGTTTCCATGAAGACCAACCTTCCAGCAATATTTTGTCGGAGACTCATTTGCTCAAGGATCTGAAGTTTTCGAAAATTGGCCGAATTGAGGTGGTTGAATACTTTACTGCCACTGACTTTGTACCCAAGGTAGTAGTAGTATCCTAACTGTCAATACAATTATGATACTATATTCCTGAACATTTGCAGGAATTGAATGTGGACTCAGATCGGCTATCCTCTCTGGAATATGTCCAGATCATCAATGGTATTTTTATTTATTTGGATAATTATGGGTAAATTTATTGTTAGATGTGCTCAATCTCAACAAAAACTTGTGCATAGCCAGACACTTCGGCCAGAAGTTTGACCGAGAGGTCATGTTAAAGTGAGTTTTTGTTCGAAATATGGGTTGCCCAAGAATAACCAAATATTGAAAATGGCCATAACATATTTTGTAGGCTTTTTAATAAATATTTTTTTACAGATCGACTCAGTTTTTTTCTGCCGTTTCGTTTAGTATAATTCCAAGACCACTATTTTTGCTTGCTCCCATTATGTTTGGGGATCCATCTGGACTTCCAAGAACGTAAAGAAAAAAAAGAACGTAAAGAACGTAAAAGAATCGTGTTTTTGAAATTATATACCAGAAAAAATAGCTAACAGTACTGAGTCGATCTGTAAAAACAGATTTCTGAAAAAAGTCTTATAAAAGAACTTATGACAACTCCAAATAGTTGGAAATTCTCGAGTAACCCTTGTAAAAACACCCATAAACTTTAGTCAATTTTCAGGCAAAATGGCAAACGGTACATAGATGTGTGGCCTTCTCACCTCTTCAAACCAGATGAGAATGGCCTGAGATGGGACAACAGGTAAATCACAGCCTTAAACACTTTTAAATACTTTATTTTATGTTCAGTTCACTGTTTGTGCTCCAACTGGCCTGCATTCTGTCCATGTCATCCAAATGGCGCAATGCCGTTCTTAGGGTTTTATCTGTGTTAACAGTCTTCAAGACATGCACTACCAAGAGATACAACTCAAAAGCCTTCTAGAACAGTTGAGGATCAAAGCCAAGTCGGTGATGGTGCCGTGGGACCACGTGGTCTCCCAGATGGAGAGGTCAGCCACCACTGGCACACAGTAAGTTGATTCTGGAGTCACAGTAGAATTTAAACGATTATTACAGAAATATTGCCCAATTTCCAAAATCGTTTGTGAAAGCGGTCAATGAAATGATTCGACGGAACAGCAACGATACGGCCGTCTGCTTCTTGAATATGCCGTTGCCTCCTGGTCTAAATGCGGAAGACCAACATGAGAAGTACTTGCAAGCACTGCGTCTACTAACCGACGACCTACCACCCACACTGCTTGTCCATGGCCTTTCTTCTGTCATTTCCACTGCTCTTTGATGAAAAAAAACTAACTCATTACACTTTGGTGACCACTACCATATTGATTCAAATTTGCATTTCATATTGGTTGTAATTTATTTTTTTGAAATTCTCTAATTTGGGTAGCGATAAATTGGGCTATCCCGGACGAGGATCAGTTAATTTGCAATTGGGCAGTTGCATCTGGTAATATGCTTTACAAAATCCCCATTTATGATTAGGCCATCAATGGAAAATTTCTATAAAATATATCTGGAATGTTTCCCAAAATTTTTGATAACATCCGATACTAATATAAAGATACGTTTCGTTTTTTCCTGCCAATGCGAAAATCGCAAAATGTTCTTTATGGATTTTTTAAACTTTTTTTAATGTAGAAAAACTGTTAAATTTAGAAAAAGGTCCGATTTGATTTCATCCAAATTTGAACAGGACCTACTCGATATGGCTCAATCTATCGTTGCATTCAAAGTGTTTTTTTGGCTTCCTGGCAAAATTTTTGAAATACCCTTGTATCTAAATTTTACTCGAAACCAGTAAACTAGTTTGTTCAAAAAATATTGTTTCCTAACTAAGCTTGTTCAGTACGCGAAATTTTCGAGTCGAGTACCTGCTCCTGAAATATTTCCACCTGGGGTAGATTTTCTTTTTTGCTCAAAAACACTTTATTTGTATAAAATATCCGAAAATTTTGCCAGTTAGCTATTAGTTAGCCAAAGTTATCATTGAAAGCCAGAGATGTGTTTGCCCCAAAGTCAGTGATATTCGACCCTTGTCCATCCATTTGAAGTAGTGCATTTGCCGTTATGTCAATTAATTCTCTTCTTTTTTCTTTATGATATTGTGGTCCAACTGTATGTTGATAATTCTAAAAAAATTTCCACCACCATCGCCCCCACTTTCACTGTCATATGTTGCTGCAATACTCGGCGCGTAGATGTATCCCTATTTTTATCACTTTTTAACTTTGCACCTTTATCGAAATGATTTTTCGCAGTTGTAGACCCCATTTGAGTCGACCTTAATGTGCTCTGGTCTAAACCAAAGAATAATAAAAAGGCGCGAATTTAAAAATCGGGGAAATCCAGCGTATGCCGCAAACTCTAGCCGAAAATGTATATTTTTGTATCTGCCCTATTCTATGTAAAATAAGTGCTGCACCCCCTTTTTAGATTTCCCTATGGTCTACAGCAGGTTTCTGTCTTCGCATAAGCAATTATTTACTGCTGTTTTCAAATAAAATTTTATTTATTTTTACTATTTTATTGCAATTTTATTACAACAAAGACATACAATTGTGTTATTTGTTAATTAGAGAGCCATTTTATGAATGGTGTTCCCACTCACGTCACCCACTCATGCCAAACACTGTATAGTGATTTCTCAAAAATCTTAACATATTTTATGCAAAGCGACTGCATTAAAAATTTAGCATCCAAACAAGAAAGGTTTCGGCGTTTCGCTGTCAGAATCATGATATCAAATCGACCGAGGTTAGTACATTTGGTGTGCCTACCTAAGCCAAATAAATATATGGAGTTAGCAGCTGGCTGTAAACATCTATTTTTTTCTAGATTTTTATGCTTTTTGCATAATTTCAAAATGAAGTATGAGGTCATTACCTTATTTGTTATAATAGGTCGACCGGTCGGCTTATTTTTCAAACCTTCGAAATCTCAAAAATTTGGGCTCGACCTCAAGAATTTTAGGTGAAAATTCAAAATCTGAAAAGCGGAATCGCTAGAGCTTGCCGGAGTCACTCTATATTGTAAAATTATGTCTTTATAAGAGATTGAAAAGTGACGAAGAAGAGTTCGCCCCGAAGGAGCCCCCTTCGGGGGCGCAGGGGCTTGGTTGCTTGGGGTTGAGATGCGCACACACACATACCTTAGACATAATTCGAGCAAGACTCTTGATCAAAAATGCATTTAGAGACTATTTTTGCCCAGCTCCAGCAAGAAAAATGTGATAAATCACCCAAAAGTGACCCTAAAAAATCCTAAAAAGACCATCTTTGCCTGAGGGGTGGGAGGCAATTTTTTTGACAAACTTTCAATTTTTTTATTCAGAAAGTGTTTAGAAATGCTTCTCAGACCATGTTGTGCAGAACAAATGAGTTCGAGAGGTGATTTTGGGTCACTTTTCAAAAAATCCGAGTATGGGGGGGGGGGAACTATAAAAGTACCCCTAAAATTGAGGGAGGCCCAAACGGCATAAGTGCCCACACATGTTATTCTTAATCTGATTTTTCTAAAGAGAAATGGCTGGTACTGTTTGTCCTGCGGTTTATTCTTTCGGTTATATGCTTAAAAGAAAGGAAAATTTGCGAATTTTTTCGCTATCAAATGACCCTGTCAACCTTATAAGAAACAGGTCTAAAATTGACTCAACAAGTATTAATACATTTTATTGAAATTTTTTTTGACGCGAAACTTTTTTCCCGATTAAAAAACCTTTAAATTTAATTTTGAAAGCTTGGTATTTGAATATTTATTGTCTTGAACGGAATTTGAAATTAGACAGTAAGTTACCATATATTCTCTAATAAAAGGCCACTCTCTAATAAACGACCATGTCCACATTTTTTGACTAGGATTTCAGAGTTAAGGCCATTTTTCATTTCCCGATTTTTAGGGGTTGATAAATAAAAGACCGTGGTCTTTTATCAAAGAATATATGGTAATAATTTAACAGCAGTTTCATAAGCAAATCGACCATGCTAAACACGAATTCATTGTTAGACTTGAAGGTTTCCTGATCGAGAAAAAATATTCACGTTAATTTTTTTTAAATAAAATGTATTTATACTTGTTAAGTCAATTTTAGACTTGCTTCTAAAAACTTTGACAGGGTCATTTGATAGCAAAAGAATTTGCCGAAAATTTTCCTTTCTTTTAAGCATATAACCGAAAGAATAAACCGCAGGACAAACAGTACCAGCCATTCATATTTAGAAAAATCAGATTAGGAATAACATGTGTGAAGGAATTTTTCGCTTTTTATTTAACCTTTTGCAACATTCACAGACAAATTTGCACTCATTAAAAAGTGCATTCAATTCTGCATCTTATAGGCATCTAAATTAAAGATAATAAGATTTGAAAAAAATACATAGCGTGAATACCGTACCATCCCCTGGCTAGTTTACATCGGCCTGAAAAGTCAAAAATTGTCCGTAAAAAAGACTTTTTTCGCAAGACAAATCGATGTGGAAATGATCATAATGAAATTCCGAGCAAGACGCTTAGTTTAGTACAAACACCCGTGTTAGTATTAAAGTAGAGCGTAATTCTGTAACAGATCATTAATAAAAAAAATGTAACCAAAGTAAGGAAAATTTAAAATACGAGGAATTCAGCTTACAGTCTCAACCATCACAAGCAAGGCTCAAACACTTTGTTTGTTTGCAAAATGGATTACCAGGTATCACATTGTTAAATGAAAGATCAGATGTGTGCAAAAATTATTTCGATTATCTCAAGTTTTTTGTAAATTTTATAATTTTGTTCTAAATTTTTCAGAAGCGTGTCATCCTACTTGTCTTTATTGAACTGCTTTTTCTGGTGCCTCTGACAGCAGGCTTCATCAAGCCATGTGTGCTACAAGAAAGCACTAGTGGATTAACTACCTTAATTGCTTTGCTGCTTTTCCTGTCCTCTGCATTTCCTCTAGTTTTGCTTGTTGGAATAGTCTATCAGATCAAACCAATGATTGAAACTTATATACCGTATTTTCTCTAATAATGCCCCCTCTCTAATAATGACCCCTCTCTAATAATGACCCCCCTCGGAGGGGGGTTGAAAAATAATGACCCCCTCTCTAATAATGACCCCCCCCCCATACTTCCAGTCAAAAATCAAAATGTCAATAAAAGCAAACGAACTTTAATTACATCCAAGGAGCATATATCAGACATCAAACAACAACGCCTCATCATCAAAAACATTTTCTAGATCCATCTCTAAATCAGAAATTCCGGCCTCTTCTTCGTCGTTTCGCCCATCTTCCGCACGTTGTTCCGCCCTCATATTCCTGAGTAGCTCCAATCCTATTGGTCCGATCGATCCCTCTGGTTTGAAACACGCAATCTTATCGTCACCAGAGCCATTCGTCGAGTTGTGAGTGCGCAAGCTATGATAAAAGTCCAGGTTTCAAACGAGCTTTGTTGTTTAAAGCGAACCTTCAAAGGATTTGATGATCATGTCTTTCGACAAATTTTCCAGGCTCGGTGCACCCATTCCAGAACAACCTACAACGCTGGCGCTTTTGGATTACCCGCTGCGGTGAACTTCTGTCTATCCCCGTTGCTCATCCAGATATTGTAGTAGTGACGTATCTTCTCCTTGAGCGGTTTGTTCCAACACACATCTGGTGCCTAAAGAAGCCAGTGTGAGTAGTCAGAACAGTTACATTTATAGGATTAAAGATAGTTACTTGGATGAATTTTGTACAGCCCCCGGAATGTATGCCACCTCCACTTTGAGTTCCTTCAAAACCGTTGTTGTCGATTCGCTTTTGTGGCTTGCAAACGCATCCCACACCAGAAGTCGCTTGCCCGAGAATAGACCGCCGCCGATACATGCCTGAGAAATCCTTCGTTGTTGAGTCATTCATCCACGTCGAGCCGGACCAGTTGATGATGAGTTTGCCCTTGAATTGGTTCACGATAGCAGGGACAGGACGCTTTCTTTTGACCAGAACGTAGGGGAGCATCTTCTTGCCATCCGAGCGACCTGCCAGGCAGACAGTGACCCTAATTTTCTCATGACCAGTAGTGACGACGGTAACCTGAGGATAGATTCCGAATAAAAACAGGTTCAAGTACGATGGTCTAAAGAGTCAGATACACAATACTTACATCCTTTGCGCCCCTTGTTTCAATGCATCTGTTCTCTGGGCAGTCTAACCACACCGCAGTCTCATCCATAGCAAGAATTGAATTGAATGTGAGTAGGCGAGAAACAAGCGGCAAACAATAACAGTTATTGAACAAATGAGCGAGAACCGTTGAATATTGAACAGGTGACAATCAAATGTGTAATGTAAAGCCACTGAACAACGATTTTTTTTACAAAATTAACGAAAATGCAACGAAGGTTTCATAGTTTTCAGAAAAATTAAAAAAAATTTAGCGGCGCCTTTGGCGCCATAGGGTTGAAAAATAATGACCCCTCTCTAATAATGACCCTCTCTCTAATAATGACCCCCCTCGGAGGGGGGTTGAAAAATAATGACCCGGGTCATTATTAGAGAAATACGGTATACTACATTGTAAGTTACAACTTTTAAGATAAAAAAGTGAGAGAAGCAGACATAGACTCGGCTGCGAGGCTTTGCCAAAGGAGATCGTGGAGTTCTATATGGCAACAAGCGAACACCTCTGAGCGAAATACGCACACCTTTGTCCTGACCGATTTTTTTTCGCACACAGGACATACCATTTTGAATTTGCTACAAACAATATTTGAATAGGTAAAATCAGAAGTAAAAATTTCCCGTATATTTCAAAAACCTCCAAAAAAGTGCTTAGAAAGAACACAACAAAAAAGTCAGACCGCTAATTGTGAGACGATTTCAAAACGCCGTGAAAATATTCAAACTGAAAACTTAATCAAAATTGTTTTGTCTTCATACGAAAAGGTGGTGCTCGGGAATTCAAACATTTGAAGTCGAAAGTGACGGGCGTGGACATGTCTCTTCAAGCGCTTTCACCAAGCAAATTTTTTTAAAGAAATAAATAGCCATAAGTTATTTTTGATCAGTTTTTTAGATATCGGTTTTCACAGATCGACTCGGTTTTAGGTCCTGTTCAGTTTAGTATAATGTCAACTCCATGATCCTCTCTTAATACTTCAGTGTTTCGGGCCAGACCCATTTAGAATGACAGACGACACACAGCTCAACCACAGACAGAACTAGAGAAAATTTTAGTGTCAAAATTATATATACCGTATTTCTGTAATAGAAGCCCCCCTCCTATTATAAGCCCCCCCCTCTAATGGGTATCCTAAAAATATAGGCTCTAGGTCAATTCGTCGACAGGTCAATTCGTCGACATTTTCGTCAATCTTAGTTTTACTATGCCAATTGAGTAATTAAATATAAACTCGATTTAAAAATGGCTTTTTCCTAATCCTAATATAAACCTATCATTGGTAACTAGAAAAGGCGCTAAGGCCAAAGGTCGCCCCTGGGTACTCTTCAACTGGGCACCACATCTTGAGTACCCTCACCTGGATACCGCCTTTGTACCACCACCTGAGTATTACCTCTTGGTACTTCCCCTGGTTACCACCTCTTAATTATACTTACCTGGATACCACCTCCTGGGTACCCCCACTTGGGTAACACCTTCAGAGTACCACCTCCCGGTTACCTCCACCTGGATACTCTCACCAAGGTACTACCATTTGAGTACCTCCTCCTTGGTACTTTCAACTGTTTGCTACTTCCTCGTTATCTCCACCTGGACATGGTTGGGCACTTTCGAAAAAACGTCGCCGCCGCCGGCGGCCAATAAATGTCACTAAATGGGAGCTGCGTGAGGTAAGGCATTCGAGTTGCAGTTTCTACCGAAAATGTCGACGAATTGACCGCCGCCCAAAAATACAAGCCCCCTTTTTATATAAACCCCAGAATCAATTTGTCTTTCGATAAATTGGTGTTGCTAAACGTGGTAAAAGATACAAAGAATGTCTTCATGTATTTGCCAAGCACATCTTTCGAAGTGGATCGCTGGAATACTTGTGAATGAGTGAATTTCAAAACGAAAACTACATCGAGTCAAGTACTATTTTAGCGGGTATTTTGTTGGTTTAAAAAATTGCTTTATGCGCTAATCATCGGCAGAAATCAGCAACAAACGATACGAAGTGATGTCGGTTTACGTTTCAGGAACAAGAAAATAATTTGGCAGCATAGGTGAGATAAAAAGAAGGCATAACGATATTTCGCAGAAAATTATCCTAATTTCGCAGCAAATTTTTGTCTAGCTGCTTTTCTTTTTGATTTTCTAACCTTTTTTTAAAAAAAGTACAGGGTAAATCAAGAAATTCGAACACTTTTAGTAGGCCATAACTTAACATAACCCAAAATAAATTCTGGTAGAACACCTCCGAGAGAAACAGTGAGTAAACTATGAATATAGGATACCCTATTTCCTCTAATATAAGCCCCGCCCTATCCAAAATCATGTTCTTGGCATGTGTTTTCGACTTGTTTTTTGAAGACTGCTCTTTAGCAAGTCACCACTCATTTTGTAGCTCATCTTACTGGCTGCAAAATGAGTAGTGACTTGCATGTTAGCAGTCTTAAAAAAATAGGTCAAAAACGCATTGCCACAAACACGATTTTAATAAGGGGAGGGCTTCTATTAGAGGAAATACGGTACTAAACTGAACAAGAGGCAAAACTAAGACAGTGTGTGAAAAGAAATTTTCGAAAAAATTTCGCGAAAAAATTTATAGTCAATTTAAGTCAATAGAAATGCTTGCCAGATCCTGTACTAAAAAAGTGAAATGAAAAATTTCGCAAAAGAAGAAAGTTTTCTGCTAAATTATCAAACTTTAGTCATCTAAAAAGGCATAAAAGAGCGTTACAGTGAAAAAAGGGCAGGACTAGCAGGGGTTTTACAAGCGCCTTTAAGTAATCTTAAGAACGCATTTTTTAGCTAGACTCATTTTCAGGATAATTCAGTTATTAATTTCTATTTAATATTTTGTCCTTTCAGCACTTTTGGACTTTCTTCTATTATTTGACATATGGTTTGCCGTGGGGTTTTTATTTAAGTCAGCTTTAAAGCCTTCGACCAATTTTGACAGCTGTTATGACATTGATGCAGACTTACAAGAAGTGGCTCATCCCGTTTTTGATCAATTGTATATGATAACTTGGCTCTTCTTCTTCCCTATTATTGCTCTTACTTACTTGCATCTGGTGCAGAAACTGGTGCGTAATATCATGGAAGAGATGAATGAAGAAAGTGAACAGAAGACATTGGTGTGACAGTCATATTTCATTATTTAACATTAATTTATAGCTGTGCAAATAAAGGCGAAACTGAGACAATGATATCTCCTTCACTATAATATTAACCTCAAACGGAATTTAAGTATCGTACAAAAAATGGTGCAATCGGATATTAAATTCAGACAATTTATTAAACGATTGAGATAGAAAGGCAACGCTTTCATATTTCTGAAAAAAATCCGGCAAAATCAGAATCATTGCGATTCTCCGCGCTAAACTGACCAATCGAAAATGAAGACAAATTTCTAAACCTAGAAAAATTTGGACCCTAGTCAAACACATCAGAAGGCTTCGTCGTGGCTAAATCTTTTCATGTAAGATGGAGCGCTTTTGCCGCATTTTTTATTTACTGTCTTTTAAGTAATTTATATTATATCGTCACGAAAAATTAAAAAATTACCGTATTTTTGGCTTTCTAACTATTATTATTTTTCTCGACTTTGTATTATTGTTTTTAACTTTTGCTTATGTGTGTCATACATAAAAAACTTATAGATCAATGGATTTTTTAGGAATCGCGCTATCGATAAAAAAAACATTACCCAAGGTCTGAACAAAAAAAATTTTGAATTAGCTTTTATCAGAGTCAAATTGCTTACTTCAAAAAGCTTCATCTCCGAGTTAACTCGATCAAAAAAATTTTTGGTTGACCATATGGTAGAATTTTTCGTCAGCTATTTCATGGTGTCTTTGACTTTTCGATGCACCGTCAAATAAAAATTTGACCTAGTGGTATAAGAAAAAAATATTATTTAAAAACAATCATTATACCTCATAGTTCCGCTAATGGGGCGTAATTTAGAAAAATAAATGACAAAGTCGGAATCTTTGCAACTTTTTGGACTAGACTAACATCAAAGAATAATCAAAACTGAAAAAAATAAAATCTGGATTTAAAAGGGTGTTGATCACTAGGCAGGAACGAACTTTTTAAGATGTCGTTAAAAAAGCTAACAAATTAGGTCAAATTCGAAATGCCATTGGCTTATACTGATTTGGCTCACGAAAAAGCTGAAATATGCCACGAAAAAGATTATTTCTGCCACGAAAACGACATGCCACGAAAAAGATTATTTATTGCGCTGAAAAAATTTTAAGTCAAAATTTTGCGGGAATTAAAATTTTATAGACATATAAGGACTTGAATTGCTCAGAATCCCACCCCCAAGTGGCCAGAAGCCACTGAAAATTGGCTTTTTTGGGTTTACTAAAGGGGGGTAAACTTTTTGCAAAAATGCGATTGAGCGGATCAGAATTCCAGTCAGATGGGCTTAATCGCTCAGAATTCCATCCTGAACCGTTCTTAACCACCTAAGACCACTCTAAACACTGATTTAGGGTAGTTAGGTGCTGGTTTGGAAAAGATTAGGATGGTTTAGTGTGGTTTAAGGTGGTTAGAACGGTTCAGGATGAAATTCTGAGCGATTAAGCCCATCTGACCCGAATTTTGATCTGCTCAATCGATTTTTTGCATAAGTTTACCCCTCTAGTAAACCCCAAAAAGCCAATTTTCAGGGGCTTCTGGCCACTTGGGGGTGGGATTCTGAGCAATCCAAGTCATTGGCTAGGTGAAAACCTGCTTAACGAAAACCTGCTTAACGAAAACCTGCTTAACGAAAACCTGCTTAACGAAAACCTGCTTAACGAAAACCTGCTTAACGAAAACCTGCTTAACGAAAACCTGCTTAACGAAAACCTGCTTAACGAAAACCTGCTTAATCGCGCGAAATCGAATATTTTTGCTATGAAAGATAGGTTATTTCATTTAAACCTTAATTTTTTATTCTCTTAACTGATGTTGTCCGTTTAACTTATAGTTATTATCATTTTCACATCATAATTATTTATTTTAGGCAAGCATACACATTTAAAATCCTGATAAATAGAAACTTTCAGTAACTTTCCAATACATGTCTTAGTTCCGAATTGTCAATTAATTATTTTTTTCTCGACTATCTTTGGCTTGCATTTAAAAATTTATTTATTAAATTTAGCAGAAGCAAAAATCTATTACAAACAAAGAAATGAAAAAAGTTTTTTGACTATTGCAAAAAATCGTCAAATATTGAATTGTGCGAAACAGGGAGAGAGCCAAATAAGTGAAAACAAAGATAAACAAAAACAGTAGTTGTACTGAACTACACTACAAATGTCTTGCGCCAGACATACAATGAATAAGACGGTCATGGGTTTTAGCTAATTGATCCTTCAGATCATCGCGTTCACTATATATCTCGTTAAATTTAACGACAAAATATGCAAACAAAAAGAGTGCAATGAAAAAAGAATAAAACATCCAATTTCACCACAGCCATATTTTCTGTCGCAAATTGGAGTGCATTGAGCAGAGTTACTGTCAGCACTATTGTAACCAGAGTTATTGTGAGTACTAAGGTGGTCAGAGTGATTGTGAGCACTATTGTTGCCAGAGTTGTTAGCACGAGAGATGAAAGTGCTGGCATATTTGAGTGGTTAGAAAAATACCGACTTTCAAGCTTAAAATGAATTCACATGAATTATACAAAAAAAAATGTTAAAAATAAAAAGCGGATATTAAATAAAGTTTTAAAAAATTAGCTAAAAATTTACATCCAGCAAAAAATAAAATTTTTCTTTTTAATTATCTGTGTTAAAATTTAACATCTGTTTTTCTTCAGTATAATTTTCAAATATTTATTTGTATAACGCTCATTATTGTGCAATAATTTCTGCAATAGAGACACTAATTCTTTAACAAGGGAAGATTTTGTTAATTATCTGAAAAAAATTTCAAGATTTTCTTTAAATGTATATCTGTAAACGTAAAAGTGAAAAGTAAATAAAAGTAACTGAGAATAAACTATTTTAATCCGTAATCTCCAAAAAAAGTTACTGAAAGTTTCTATTTATCAGGATTTTAAATGTGTATGCTTGCCTAAAATAAATAATTATGATGTGAAAAATGATAATAACTATAAGTTAAACGGACAACATCAGTTAAGAGAATAAAAAATTAAGGTTTAAATGAAATAACCTATCTTTCATAGCAAAAATATTCGATTTCGCGCGATTAAGCAGGTTTTCGTTAAGCAGGTTTTCGTTAAGCAGGTTTTCGTTAAGCAGGTTTTCGTTAAGCAGGTTTTCGTTAAGCAGGTTTTCGTTAAGCAGGTTTTCGTTAAGCAGGTTTTCACCTAGCCAAGTCATTATATGTTTATAAAGTTTAAATTTTCGCAAAATTTTGACTTAAAAGTTTTTTCAGCGCATAAATAATATTTTCAGCGCATAAATAATCTTTTTCGTGGTACATTTCATCTTTTTCGTGGCATGTCGTTTTTCGTGGCAGAAAAAAGACTTTTTCGTGGCATATTTCAGCTTTTTCGTGAGCCAAATCATATTATGCCAATGCTATTGCGATTGGTAACCTCCCGAAAGGTCAAAAATTTTAAACATTTTCAGTTTGATAAGGATTGTTTTTTGCTAAAATATTGTTAGGCAACCTTGTTCTTACCGTTGTTAATGTAGAGATACTTTTTTTTGCTTCGATCACATATTTGATGACTTGTATAGTTAAACAATTGGAATACAATTTTTTCGTTATACCTCAAAAGTTACGTATAAGGTGTCCCAACTTTTTCTGACACATTTATTTTTCACATAACTTAAATCTTTTGCGCCCTAATTTTTTTGTATGACAACTCATTAGAAAGAACTGCTCTTCCCATGTTTGTTTTTAAAAAATATTGCTCGTTTGTTTCTATGTTTACCGATACATAGCCGTTTTTGTAACGTTACCCATTTGACAACTTTGGTCAGCTTCTTTTCATGTAAGATGGAGCGCTTCTGCCGCATTTTTTATTTATTGTCTCCTAAGTAATTTATTTATGCTTAAAACGACGAAAAAGTCATTTCTTGATACTTTTCTACACAAAAAATATTTTAAAAAAATTTGGCCAAAATTTGAGCGTTTGTTTTCCAAGGCAATTCAACCTCAAAAGTAGAGACAGGAACAATCTTGGCCGAGATCTTGTCTTGCCCAATTTTGACATTTGAATCTTGCTTGGTCATTTCTAGAAATCTTGGTCTTGGTTTTCTGGCCAATCTTGGGCTCTATATGTGTACGACAGACCCCACTGTTGCTTTTTTTTAAATTTTTAGACTTAGGTTTAGGCAAGAGTTGGCGAGCGTATGTTAGGACAGACTTGAACATGGGTTTTTACTCATAATTCGATAGCAAGATAGAAACCAAACTTCTATAAATTTTGAGAATCATTTGTTGGGTGAAAGGACAGTATTAGGTCAAAATTTTCGTACTAAAATATTAAAACCTTTTTTTCTGAAGCTTCAGGAAATAAACTGCTTAAATCAGGAAACGTTGGTTGGAAGGTCATATTTGAGAACTAAAGTCCGGATTCACAATAACTCGAAAGGGGACGCAACCGTCTCGCCAAGGCCAGAACTCACCAACGCAAAAGACTCACCAACGCCATAACTCGCCGACGCCAAAAAACTCGCCAACGCCAAAACTCGCCAACGTCGAATCTCGCCAAGGTTGAATCTTGCCAACGGCGAATCTCGCCAACGGCAAAACTCGACAACCAAAAACTCGCCATCAGCAAAACTGGCCAACAGCAAAACTCGCCAACGCAAAACTCGTCAACGGTCAATCTCGCCAACCAAAAACTCGCCAACGCTAAACTCGCCAACGCATCACAACCACCCAATGACTTTTTCATGACTGCTCAAAACCATTTTCATGCAATAATTTTGCCATGCAAGGACCCGAAAAGTAGAGACAGAAAAATGCCTTCCAACGGGATCCCGGGACGGGATTTTGGGGCAAAATTTTGACCGGGACCGGGACAGGGTTTTGGTCAAAAATTGGACCGGGACCGGGACCGGGATTTTCAAAACCAAAAACCGGGGTCCCGGCCGGGACTCCGGTTATAAAACGGGATTTTTCAATAACGCGTTAAAATACGTATTTTTTCAGAAATTCTTTATTGACACAACCTCCCTTAAACTACGTTCATTCTACAATTTCAATAACAGTAATTGATCAATGGAAGAGCTTTATTCAAAAACACTAGCATTTCGGCTTTCTCAGGGTTCAGATTGCTTCTTCGGTAGTCGTAGACATCGCCAGCGACGGAGAACACTTGCTCGCTAGGCTGACTTGTTGCTGGAGCAGAGAGAAATCGACGTGCGAGATTGGCCAAGTTTGGATAGATGGTTTCATTTGTCTAAAGTTGATTTTGAATTAACATTTCAAATTTAATGTCCCTATCCTATTTCGGACAAATTAGTTTACCTTCCAAAACTGTAGAGGATCCTCATCTGGATCGATGCACTTCAGCTTGTTGTAGGCATGCATTTCCATGATCGCTGCATCCACCAAAGGCGAGTCTTCACTGGCATCGTCCACGAACAGCTGCTTATGACGATCGAAGAATGAATTTGAGCGCTTGGGCAAAGGCGAGTGCGGCACTAAAACAAAAAAGTAATGTTCGTAGAATTTTCATGCTGCATTAATTAAGAAGTATTTCACTTGTCTCTTCGAAGATTGCAATGTCCATTAGGCTTCCACATTCTTCTTTGATCCATGATTCCACGCTTGTGCGAAAGTCCACTTTCTTCGATGCAATTCTGTCCTTGAAGCGGGGGTCGAGAAACATTGCGAGCCCATGAATTCTTAATTAATTCAATTATATCACTGAAATATTAAAAATGTACTCACTTCTCATACTCCACGTTGAATTTTTCTCCCAAGAAGCCAAGGATGTTCGCTCGAATTTCTTGCAACTCCAGCTCGCTGATGTCATAGATATCCCTCGTCAAAGCTCTAGCAATAGGGAACTGAATGGAGATTGGCTCATCATGGCGACACAATTGCTTCGAAGCGGACTCCAGAGGGTCGAGAATTTTCATCATATTTTTGACCGTTGCCCATTCTTCTTGCATGAGGTTCAGATTCATTTTGCCCCATCGCATCAAGTACATCTCGATCGCTTTCTGTTGCTCCACTAAACATTGGCACATATAGAAGCAGAGTTCCACCGAGTCGGAACATCCTGTAAGTTACAAATAAGAATTAATTTTAGCACAGTAGTAACAAGAGTTATTACCTGCTTGATCGTGTGAATCGGTAGTTCAAGTCGCTTCTGCTCATCTTCCAATCGATCACGAGCCAAGAGTGAATGCTTGAAATGACCAACGAGAGATCGACACCTCATCGATCGACACTCGTCCAGTGATGAGAGTTCTCTTAATGATACATAAAATGACATATGCAGAACAATGAAATAATGATTAAATAGTACCTTTCGGCAAAATCTTCACAAACTTGTCCATCGAATTCTTCTGAGACGCTTGCTTCTCTACCACTTCCTTCAGCTTGATGGCGAAATCGTCGTGCGTTTTCGCGTGAACGAAGAGCCCCTTTGTACTGTGATCCGACATCTTGATGATTTTCTGACATGCTTCACATTTCGCTTCGGTAGCCGATAGTTTTGCATAAAGTCCGATTTTCCAGATTGCACTCATCTGAAGATACAGAAAATAACAGAGAACGCAAAAGAATTGCTGGGAGATAAGTGAGAAAAAGCACTCAAAATACAACGAATGAAAACTTTATGAAATTTATATTAATGAAAAAATTTATGTGCTTAAAAATTTAACCAATTTGACATTTATTTTCAAAATTTTGATCCCCGGTATTTGATCAAAACCGGGACCGGGACCGGGATTTTCGAAAATGACCAGGCGGGATTCCGGGACGAGATTTTGGGCAAAAATTTGACCGGGACCGGGACGGGACGGGGTTTTGGTCAAAATTTGGACCGAGCGGGACCGGGATCCCGCCGGGATCCCGTCCCGTTTCTGTCTCTACCGAAAAGTGATTTCAAACGGGAAAAAGGCTGAATTGGGAAGGAAAGGACAAAACAGGGCCACTTATTTGAGAGCCAATAAGTACCAAAGAGTATTAATTCTCTTAGCGTTGAGGGTACTTACAAACCCAGCCACTTGTGGTGCAGGCTAAAGTATAGTCAGTACCCAGCTGATGGCTGTTTTGGCTGTTTTCGAAAATCTTATTCTTGGTCAGAATTTTGGTTAAAAATATCGTCGTAAATCTTGCTCGCATTTTTCAGTTATTTGTAAATCATGTTTAAACGACTCCTAAGTAACTTTTATGTGCTTAAAACGATAAGAAAGTCATTTTCTGACACTTTTCCTCACAAAAATCGTTTTTTTGAAAAAAAATTTTTGACTAAAATTTGACTTTTTGCCTTGGTCCCCCAAGGCAATCCAACCTGAAAGGGTACCTGGATACCACAAAAAGATGGAATTTGAACATAGTTTTGTTTACTGGGGCCTACCGCATAAAGAAACTCTGGTATGCATACATTTTTATGCATCCAGAGTCACTTTCGAGTGATTTGCGTCTAAGGTATATGTGTGTGCGCATCTCAACCCAAGCAACCAAGCCCCCTGCGCCCCGAAGGGGGCGCAGGGGGCTTGGTTGGTTAGAGATGCGCGCACAGACTTACCTTAGACATAATTCCGAGCAAGACTCTTGATCATAAATGCATAAAAGACTCTTTTTGCCCAGCTCCAGTGACCAAAACGGGGTATAATACCTTTACATAAGGTGGTTTACCTTGGTCCCCCAAGGCAAAATGTCAAATTTTTGTCAAAATTTTTTTTTGAAAAAATCCATCTTTTATGTGAAAAAATGACGGGAACCACCTTTCTTATCGTTTTTAGCATATAAAAGTTACTTGGGAGTCATTTAAACATGACTTACAAAAAATTGTAAAATGCGCCCCCCCCCCCCCCCCCCAAGTAAATAAGTTCCAAAATTTTTATCAAAAAGTGCATATAGAGGCTATTTGTGCCCAGTCTCAGTGATTAAAACGGGATAGAATACCTTAATACCACCTTTGAAAGTACTTGGTCCCCCCTGTGGTTTTGGCTAAATTTGTGACTGAAATAAGAAAATCTGCAACAAAAAGGGAATCTGTAACATAAAAAGAGGCGCTAGTGCCGAATCTGCGGGGTATAGACGTTTGGCTACAAATGTAACATTTTTGGCGTTCTGCCCTATGTTCTGTTTTAGCCACTTAGGCTTACTTAGGCTTACTTAGGCTTAGGCCTTAGGCTTAGGTTTAGGCTTAGGGACCAAAAAAATGTCTTACGAACTACAAAATGGCTGAAAAAATAAGCCTAAGTGGCTTAAACAGAACATAGGGCAGAACGCCGAAAATGTTGCATTTGTAGCCAAACGTCTACTCACCGAATCTGCCGCTCCTAGTGCATTTGGTTTTCGCAACTGATGACATTTTAACTTTATTTCATCATAAGAATCTACAACAAATAACAATTAGGTAATACTTTATTTTCTGCTCACGAAGCTTAGTCAAGTTCTTGCGTCACCAGTTTTTCTTTTACAAGCCACTCTTCCATTCCTTGAGTCCATTCGAATTGCTCCAGCAGATCCGAATCTTTAACATTGACCATGAACTTGGTCAACCAGATCACCAGGTTTTTGACTATCGGAAAACCCATTGCTTTGAGCTGCCTAAAAGCCACAAATTGGATGCTACATGAACTTTTATGGGAATGTGGGTTTACGTTAAGAAGGTGACCAAGGCAATGAAACAGGTGTCATCCAGATATTCATGCACAGACGATATCCCGTCCCCTATGTCATCCATCATCTGTAATACAAAAGAAAGTTTATGCTTTTTTCAAAAAGTATAGTGGGCTTTTTTATATGTAAAAGCTCACAAAGCTCAAAGCAAATATATATAACAAAAATTTTAAAAAATCGAAAGTGCCTCCGGTCCATCTGCGTGTGTTTTAGGCTGGCCGAAATGTTCCCGGCTGTCCTTTTTTTATTATACACCGGCCGAACACCATCCCGTTCTAATGTTTTTATGATTAGGAAAAAATTTAATTGGCAGGCACCAATTTTGAACGGATGGGCAAGCCCCTTTAAATTTGTCCAAACACATTCTTTTCTGAACTTTATCAGGCTTAAGTACTTTTTGTCACTTTTACGAAGGGGAAAAACTAAGAGTAAACACGGTAGCTAGTACAGGGTGTTTCAAGAAATGTGGACACTTTTAACTGTGATAACTTTTTTAATAGACCATTTTTTCAAATTTTGTAAAGACAGATCAACTCAGAATTTGGTAAGAATGTTTTCGGTATGTATGTGAAAAACACGATTTTCGCTTGGTCCCCCCCCCCCCTTGAGGGCCTTTCGACGCGTTTGACACGCCGTGCCCTGTGGTTTGGGTCTTGCTCTAAGGATGTCCTCTGGATAGGCTAGGCCCAACCACAAGGGGACCAAGCAAAAATTGTGTTTTTCACATCGCAATAAAATTCTTATCGAATACTGAATCGATCTGCGTTTACAGAATTTCAAAAAATGGTCTATGAAAAAAGTTATGGCAGCTTAAAAGTGTCCATATTTCTTGAAACACCCTGTTTATCACTTTCTCAGCTGCACTACAGTTGAGTCTCTATTTAGTTCGATTATGAAATTGATTTGGTTGACGATAAGGAAACACGACAAAGTTCACACTCAATATGGGGAAAAATTCGATGTAGTGCGACAGTGGCCAAAATTCTCTTTCAAAAATGCAAAAAAATCGATTCAGATAAATAAAAGTTTATTAATTTTGATAGAAAAAAGGTTTTTCAAACTTGTACCACTGTCCTACCTTTATCTTCTTGTAGGGTTGTTGACCATCTTCCTCGACGTCATCTTCATCATCAATGATGATAGTACGCACCTTGTTCTTGAGAACAGCCTCCGCCAATTTGGAGAAATTGGCGCAGAGGAAGTGGCGGGCTTCTTTGCACCGTTCCAGGTAGTCCTGCAACAATCCACTTACAATTAGCTAAGAATTGCATTGAATTAGTGGTAGATTGACTAACCAGAGCATAAGATTTGCGAGTGGGGTAGTCCTGAACAGCACAGTTGGCAGAGACGGCATCCACCAACATGGCTAGCACACACTTCCGCAATTGTACTTTCTGCTCTGGATCGCCTTTGTAGGAAACACCCACCAACTGAAAATCCACAATTTTCCACTTGAATTACTGCTCACTTTTCGGAAAGACTTGTTTTATAATGGCAAAGAAGGCTTTTCGGTCAATTTTTAAATTATATTTTTACTACACCCGAAGACCCGAAGCCTAAGAGCTAAGCCTGAAAAATATTGGGAGAGGGGATATTCCCAAGGAGTTGTTTGTGGGGGGGGGGGGGAGGGTTGAGGGGCGTGTAAGACTGAGAAGCGCCCAATTATTTAATCGACTTTATGATATATATGAAAATACAGCTGGGAATCTAAACTACAGTGAGGTCCGAGAAATTCCCTGGTTTTGAAACAGCTATAACTTTTTTCTAAACGTGAATTTCGAGAATATATTTTTTAACTGATTTTTCTAGACGGAAATTCTTGTTTTTTGTGTAAAAAATAGCTGGATTATTTTAGAAACGTCAACATTTGGGTCCAAACACTTGTGAGGTCATTTGAGAAGTTGACCAGCATTTTCATTACTTTGAGTGATAAAAGTTAAATTCAGAGATAATTGCTTTAAACAAAACCTTAGAACCATTTTGAAGCGCAGATCAAGTGCTATAAAATCCATTTTACAGAATGAATTTCGAAAAAAAATTCTTGAAAAAAATGGCCAAAATACGGAAAAATTGGAAAAACATACATTTTATGCATTTTTTTTTTCTTTTTAAAAGACCTTGTATCAACACTCATATTTTCAAAATTTATTCTGTAAAATGTGTTTTGTAGCTCTTGATCTGCGCTACAACGTGGTGCTAAGATATTTTTCAAGCATTCATATCTGAATTTAAATTTGATCACTTAAAAGTGATGAAAATGCTGATCAATTTATCAAAATACCTTACATATGCTTGCTATTGCTCTCCCAATCGGCTCTATTAGCTCTGTCCTATTCTATTCGCTAAAATAAAGTTAATTCGTTGGAATTCGACACACACACACATCACAACTAAACTCTATTAGAGCCCCTCTCTAATTCTACCACCACCTGGACTCGAATTTGTGGATCAAGGCCCCCAGCTGACTTTTCTAAAATAATCTAGTTATTTTTACACAAAGAATTCCGTAAAAAAATTCTCAGCTCGAAATAGGGAAAAGAAAAATGTTATGGCTGTTTCAAAACCAGGGGATTTCTTAGACCACCCTGTATATTTTGGTGAATAACATGTCTAGGGGTCGATTGAAAATTTGGATCAAAACTCAAAAATGTTAAAAAGAAAATTTCGGATTTTAGGGAGGGCTTTTATTGAAAGAAATGAGTGAGAATCTCAGTAAAAACTCTCAGTAATAATCTCTCTGCCTTTGCTCACTAAATGTTTTTCCATTCTCAATCATGCTAAACTCACATATTTGACAAGAGAGGTACGCTGCCTGAAGGTGTCCCTGGTGGAGCCAAATGCATTGACCAAATTGTGGCACAGCTTGTCTACACCATTCAACTATAACACAGTGATGAAATAGTACAAACCATAAAACAATTTGGATCTACCTCTAATGGCACGGGCAAGGCAAATTGGGCAAGTCGGGCAGAATCATTAACCTCCTGAATAATTTCAATAAAATTACAGCATACTGTAGTTTTATGGGTTTGAACCAACCCCATATCCAGGCTCATCGTCTTCTCTGATCACAATACGTTCCAGAGCGAGAAAACGACCAACAAAATTGTAGGCGGCCAGCAAGTACTCCAAAGAAATGTTTTTCCGCCTCAAGGACTCCGACATGTCATGGTCTTTGACTATATTCTCTGTGAGGGCGTCCACCATCTAAAGCAATCAATTTGTGATTGGGGTACGACTAATTTTTATATACCGTGTATATTCACTCGGGGAAATACAAAGCCATTTAGAATCGTTTGTGTGCCTAGTTAGTTTTGTGTTTGCTTTTTTTATTATCGAGGCCTAGAAAGCCACTAAATTGAAGGACCATTCTATTTTGAAGACCACAATATCGATGTTTAAGTCTACAGTTAACTAAGTTAACTTTACAGCCGGCACCCCTTTTATCTCAACTTCAAGCACCCGATTTGAGGGGGCTGGAGAGTTACTTACCATAATTCCGAGCAAGACTCTTGTTCATAAAATGCATATAGAGTCTCTTTTTGCCACGGCCCATGTTAGAAATCATGGCAAGACAGCCAAAAAAGACAATCATTTACTTTTTTCATCATTATGCATGAAAGTGGCTCCTTTTATTCCCTTTTCCTCCAATATAGTACTATTTATTTTCGAAATTTTTTGGCGCCAATTTAAAAACTTTTTTTATTTAAAAAAATTTAAAAAAAAACTTTTTTATGAAATTTTCTGGATTTTTACCTTGGAGGACCAAGGTAAACCGAAAAATTCTTTCACATAATCTGTTGACTATTCCCCGTAAAAATCGAAGTCGAGAAACACGAATACCGTATTCTCTCTAATAGAAGCGCACTCCTTAATAAAAGCGCATCCAAAACGTCGCAAACTAGGTGGGTAAACCACGTTTTATTGCATTTTCAACACAAAGCCGAAAAACTTTTCGGAGCTTGAAAAATAGAAGCGCATGCGCTTCTATTAGAGAGAATACGGTATGCGATTGTTTGAAAAATTCCTTACAAAAAATGGTCCGCCGTAAGCACGTTTTTTGAAAAGCCTGGTCGTTTATTAGAGTAAATACAAATTTTGTTATTTACCTTTCGAGATCGCCAGTATAACGCTTCTTGAGCAGCTAGAATATAGCAATAAGATTATCAGAGATTGCATAAAAAGGTATGCCAACCTTAGTCAACACTTCCCTGAGTTGGGTAGAAGTGCCTGAGAAGTGACGCCGCTTTCGGACCACCTCACATACTGACGATGTTGCTGGAAAGTGTGATGAAAAGTGAGAAGTAAAGACACATATTACTGCAGGCTATTTGTATCACACACTTTTTTGATTTTTGGAATTTAACTTTAAAATTTTTTTAGTTCAAATGGCGATAAGCATATTTGGACGGGCGCCGGCGTCGTGGTGCGCCCGGAAAATTTTGGAAAATTAGGGCGGCGTCGCTCGGCATTTTTTTTTAAAATTGTGTAGTCGACTGGAAAGTATATAATTCGCAAAATGTGTCTTTCGAAACGTCGAATTGGCGTAACGTTAACTCGAAAAATGTACAAACGTCGCAAAAACGTACCTAGAAAAACGAAGAACTCGCAGAAAAGGGCTAGGTGATACTTGCCAAAAACGACATTTGCCAAACGTTTGTTTTGCCAAAACGACTTTTGCCAAACTGAAATTCCCCAAGCGTACCTTTTGCCTAAAAATAATAGTATCGAATTAGACTTCATAAGTCTTTTTCAACGAAATCCACGTTCGGCAAATTTCGTTATGGCAAATGTCGTTTTGGTAAATGTCGTTTTGCCAATTTCGTTTCGGCAAATATCGTATTTGCCAAATGTCGTTTTCGGCAAGGATCACCTAGCCCAGAAAAGCTGTTTTTCTTAAAAATTTTGATCTTTTTATAAAAGTTTTTACACCATCAGATATCACTGCGATTCTAGTTCTGATAAAGTAAAATTTATTGCATAATCTTACGAAAATGTAAAATAATGAAGTCAAAACGTGAAGGTTGTCAGAAAAAACATCTGGTTCATACTTTGAACTAAATTGTTTTACATTTTATGAGATAATGAAATAAATTATATACTATCGGAAATAGAATCGTAGGGCTACCTGATGGTGTGAAACCTTTTAAAGAGATTGAAATTTAAAGACAAACAGGCAAAACCAAAAATTTTCTGCGAGTTCTTCGTTTTTCAAGTGTCGTTTTTCGCGAGTTGTACATTTTTCGAGGTCTATACTATAGAATCCCCCAGCTAGCTAGCGAAAAATTTACTTTTCCTGAAGGGGAAGGATCCGTCCATTTTGATTCTCGTGTACTGAATAGGCACGGAAACACTTTGGTTTCCGAAAAATCGAAAAAAAATTTTCGATTTGTCTTGGTCCCCAAGGTAAAAAATTTAAGAAAATTCAAAAAAATTATTTTTTTGAATTCCCGCCAAGACATTTTTAAAGGGAATTACGGCTGTATTGGGAGGGGAAGGACAAAAGAGGGCCACTAATCACACAGAGCCCAATAACAAGAAGATGTGGAACATAGTTTTGAATACTGGGGCCTACCGCATAAATAAACTCTGGTATGCATGCTTTTTCATTCCATCAGAGTCACTTTCGAGTGATTTGTGTCTAAGGTATGTGGGTGTGCGCATCTCAACTCCAAGCCCCCAAGCCCCAAGCCCCGAAAGGGGCGCAGGGGGCTTGAGAGTTAGAGATACGCGCACTCACTTACCTTAGACATGATTCGAGAAGTACTTTTGACCATAAAATGCATATAGAGTCTTTTTTGCCACGGTCCAGTTGAAAAAAATGGTAGGAACATCCGAAATAGTCCAGAATTCACTTTTTTTAATAATTTTGCCATGAAAGTGGCCCTGTTTATTCCCTTCCCTCCCAATACAGCCGTAATTCCCTTAAAAAATGTCTTGGCGGGAATTCAAAAAAATAATTTTTTGAATTTTCTTAAATTTTTTACCTTGGGGGACCAAGGCAAATCGAAAAAAATTTTTTTCGATTTTTCGGAAACCAAAGTGTTTCCGTGCCTATTCAGAGCACGAGAATCAAATGGGACGGGTCCTTTCCCTTCAGGAAAAGTAAATTTTTCGCTAGCTGGGGGGGGGGGGCGATTCTATAGTGTTACCTTTTCGAGTTAACGTTTCGCCAATCCGACATTTCGAAAGACACATTTGCGAATTATACACTTTTCCAGTAATCACTTTCTAGTCGACATACAGCCGCGCCGGCGCCTCTTTTTTCAGTAGTTTTTCATATGCACGCTTCAAAATGATTTTTTTTTATTTCGACTTTGCCCTTTAAAAATAATTTTATTAATAACTTTCCCATGGTTTTTTCGGCTCAGGCTAAAAAACCACTCATCCTGAGTCAGATTTTGCCTCGTCGTTAACTGTGGAATTTCTGGTATATTATACCAGAAATTTCACAGTTAATAACGCACAGTCAAAGATGGGGCAAAATCTGACTCAGGTTGAGTGGGTGTTCATCCTGAGTCGAAAAAAAAATAAAAAGTTTATTTTGAGGCGTGTTATATTTTATTATTATGAAAATAGACTTTTTAGTTGTTTCAAACTGTGTTTTGTACTGATTCTTTCACCTTTTTTCAGCCTTTTTGACTCATACAGCTTCACATCTTTTTAAATTCTATATTACATGTTGAAAAAGCGATAAAATTATAGTAAAAAATGAAAATAAATGAAAATTTGCATAGCTACTTTTCTGTGTAAGTTACTCGGCGTTCGGTGCCAATTTTTTCACATTTTTTCATAAAATTCAGATTTGAAAGCATAACTCAGTTTTTAGAAGCAAATTCGATTTAATAGCAGCATGAAACGATTCAGAGTGAATTTGAAAAGGACTCCACCCTCCAAGTAAAAGTGTGCCCCGTTATCTTCAAATCGCTAGCTTACAACTCTTAATAATGAAAATATCAAGGAATACGTTGTGGAAAAAGTGCCTTGCTGTTGCCCTCTACCTCTGATGGGTTCTGCATGGTGACTGGGCCATAGCTAAACTTATACTAACTGGTGTCCAAAAAGTTCGGAGCGGACTTTTAAGCTTAATTTTTGAAATGAAAATTATGCAATAAAAAAATTCCAAATATACAGTTTTGTTGCCCTGAGTCTCCTCTTTCCAATGGCATATTTAACTTAGCTTGATTATTCTGGATAACTCACCATTTGGGTCCAAAACACTTGTCTGGTCATTTTGAGAAGGTTACCCGCGTTTTCATCACTTTAACTGGTCAAATGTTTTATTGAATTTTAAGCGTCACGACAAAATTTTATCACCATGTTGTAGCGCAGCTCAAGAGCTACAAAACCCATGTTACAAAATGAATTTTGAAAATATTAAGTGTTGAGATATGGCCTTTTGGAAAAAATCATTTTCTTGAAAAATGACCAAAATCAGAAAAATTGGCAAAAACTTGCGTTTTGGTCATTTTTCAAGAAATGATTTTTTCCAAAAGGCCATATCTCAACACTTAAATTTTCAAAATTCAGTTTGTAACATGGGTTTTGTAGCTCTTGAGCTGCGCTACAACATGACGCTCAAATTTCAATAAAACATTTGACCAGTTAAGGTGATGAAAACGCTGGTCAACTTCTCAAAATGACCAGACAAGTGTTTGGACCCAAATGGTGAGTTATCCAGAATAATCAGCTAAGTTAAATATGCCATTGGAAAGAGGAGACTCAGGGCAACAAAACTGTATATTTGGAATTTTTTTATTGCATAATTTTCATTTCAAAAATTAAGCTTAAAAGTCCGCTCCGAACTTTTTGGACACCAGTTATTAGTAGTTTTCTCTTTTACTATTAGTAGGTGCTTATTAAATAGCAAACCGAGCCTTACCATAGGGCACAGCAGCCTTTGTTGCATTCTTTGAAGTGTAAATATTGACCGGCGCTCTAGGTTTGGCAATTTGACGGTTGCTGTTGGGCACTGCCACACTTTGATGTTCTCTACACCACCATCATCTTCTTCTTCCTCCACTTCTAGACCTTGGTTTTTGTGGCAGTTTTGAGGACCCTGAGGGAACAGTCAAAAAATACAAATAAAAATGGGCTTAAAAACTCACATTTTTGATCAACTGTTCGAGTTGTTTGTAGGTGGTTTTGGAGTGGACGTAGGGCTTGAGATTGGAAGGCAGGCCAGTGTCACCTCCCAACACTTCCATCAACTTGTCTCTAGCAAAATTGTAGTACCTACGGAGGGTGGTGTTCACTGCCTGAACACTTACTCATGTTTGTGTACGAAAATAGATAAATTCCAAATCTATTTTGTATTACCAAAAATAAAACCATTATTGAAAAAACTCTGATAAAACCCAATTAAACAAGTTCGGAGGTGAGTGATTAAGTTTGAAAATGTAAAAGACTAGAAGAATTTCAGAACACTTTGAAAGTTTCCAACAAGCCTCTTAAATTTTTTTAGAAAAAGAATATTTCTTTAAAAAATTTCACCCCTAAAAGAAAACATTTTTAAAACTTTTCGACTCCGGGGATCGAAAAGTCTTTTTCAGTCGAAACTTTGTACGGGCTTTTAGAAGTGACACTCTAAATGTCGAAAGCTAAAGGTTTGATCCTTAGAAGTTCACTGGATACAGAATTGAAAATTGACACGTCGATTACATGTCAAAAACCCAAAATAAACTCCGCAGCAGCCATTTTTTTAAATTCGGTTTCTTTTCTTTAATTTTTGACGTTAATTGGTTTAAAAAAGGACAAAAAAGACAGTTGATGGAAAAAAGGACGTTATTTTAAAACGACACTTAAATTTCAAAAGATTCGGGGTTTTTAGATGAAGATTCAAAATATTTAGATCCAAAAATAATCTTTTCAAAGAAGACGTTTTAGAGTCTTGGCTTAGAACTCTTTTTAAAAAATCTTTTTTTTTTACTTTATAACATACCTGTATCTGGTTTAATTGACTTTTTTACGGTTACACATGCAAAAAGGCAATTTTAAAGTCAATGACCGTATCAAATTTCAAATAATTTTTTAGCCATTTTTAGTTACCCTCAGCATCTATTTCGATTTTAGGCAAACAAAGTAAAAAACTTAATAATAGTGACTGATCCCAACTTCTAGTTAACATTTTATAAGGTTTTTCACTCTAGTTGTCTAAAATCGAGATTTAGGGTGATTAAAAATTGCCGGACAATTGTGATAGGTGGTATTAGCCCAGGGTCAAAATGTAGGCTTATAAGCCAGTTAGAGGGATATATAGACGTAAACACACTTACATTGGACACCTCACAAGCTGCAGTTATAGTGGCTCCGTTCTCAATCACCTCGATCAACCCTTCCTCAGCTTGGAACGGAGCTCCTGGTCTTTGGATGCAGCTATCACGTCTTCTATAACTCCGTGCACAACTGCAATATGCATGTATGGTAAAATCGGGGTTGGACTGCGGAATATTCACCTTGAGGATACATGCTCCAGTGACTAGGCATACACTTTTTCTTGCCGCTGCTACCAGGCGAAACTTTGGGCGAATCAGTTTTTGGTGGTGGTGTGTAGGCAATCATTTGGTTGACCTGCTTCACCGATTTACCGATCCTGAACAAGGATTTGGTTGAGTATGTAGCTAGGGTTGGCCATAATATCGGCCAAATACTATGCCTTGATCCAAAGTAATAACACCATTTTTTGTAAAAAAACATCGAAACAGAAAATTTTCGGCAGTTTATAAAAGAACTTTTGTACAAAAAAATAAGATAGGAAAACTTTCTTATTTATATTTTTCGATAAATTTCGACCAACTTTAAAAAAGATTGCAAAATTAAAGACAAATTCGAAAAAGTTTTCGAAATTTTCGGGATACTTGTTGGCCAATTTCTGTGGCCAGTTGTCCGCGTAGTGGACCATCCGATGACCCTATATGTAAGTTTGTGTTTTTAATAGACATAAATAACGGAATTTTGCAGCGAAATCTCGTAATCTTACAGCAAATTTAGGTTTTTCTTTTTTTCTAATAAATTTTCGAAACTTTTTGAAAAGGTAATAATACCGTTATGTAGCCCTCCGATTCTAGTCTCTGATGACGGGTAATTTATTATACCATCTCTGCAAAAAGTAGAACAAAAAAATGAAAATATCGCTCTTTAAAAATCAGGTGGGGAGGCGAGATTTAGCAGGGTGGAGGTGTGCTTCGATCGGGCTAGCCCCTCCCTTCTTGAATGGGTTCCTGAGCGACGACTGTTAAGAATTAGAAACGGAACAAGAAATAGAAAAAAGTCAAATCTATAAATCTATTCGATAAGTCAACCAACCCATGGTGGTGGCATTTAATGGAGACTTCTTTGCTCCTGCACATTTGCTTTCGGGCTGAAAACATTGAAGGATCGGTCGTTTTCTGCGTGACTGCTGGCGGTGGTTAGCACTGCAGCAAATCGATTATTTACATACAGACACAAAAAAATAGTATAAGGCATCAACTTACTTCCATAAGACTTGGACCTGGTGTTCTTGGACACAGAAGTGTTGAGCACCGCGTCCCCAGCTGAAGCCCTGGCCCCTTTCCTGGCTGGTCTGATCTCCTCCTCCACCTGTCTATTCTCCTTGTCATTGGTGGGGGCAGCTGGTCTATGGATAGAGAACGTGCTGGTTTGTAACCACCGGAGTACGTCTCTTTGCTTAGCAGCTTCGGGATCTCTGTCACTGAGTGAGAAAGCCGAGTTGTGCCTAGCACGCAGTGGAGTGACTACTGCAACAGGCGCAGGGAGCACCTCTTTGACTCTGCCCGACCTCTTGCCTGAACTTTCCCGTTTGGGTGGAAGAGCAGGCTGGGCGAAATGTGTGGGTTTGGGAGAAGGGGCTGGCACAAGGGACATAGTCGACCGACGTGCACCCTCTTTGCGACTGGTTGTCGGAGTACTGTTTTCTGCTTGAGTCTAAAACACTTACATCATATTATGGAATATGGTATTCGATCTATCTATTAATTTCATTTCGCAGAGGTGGATTTTACGATATATATTAATGGCTTTTTTGTTGGTTCATTTTTAGGGCTGTAAATATTCCAGAAATGGCTAAAATTAAATCGCCCCTCAAAAGTACGAATTTTACCAGCAAACTATTGGATTTCGCAGTAAATATTAATTTGACATTCATCTTTCGATTTTATTGTAATTTTGTTTAGCGTGTAGCTGCTTTCTAATGAGCTATCGAATTTCGCTAAATAACTTGAAAATGTAGAGATTAAGAAGTTTCAAAAAAGCATCATTTTTTAAGCCTTTAAAACTATACATTGCCCAAATCATTTAGCTTTTTGTTAGCTCATTAGAAAGCCAACATCCAAAGCTGCATGCTGGTGCAAAATTTAAAAGAAAATCAAAAGAAAAACGCCAAAATAAAATTTCCTGCTGAAATTTTTCGACTTTTGAAGATGCACTACAGTTACATGCTTTCGAAAATATGCTGCGGCGTGAAAAAAAGGACACATCAATATTTTTAAATGGTGGTTTTTTTTTGAAATCCTGTCTGGATAGAAATTTACGAAATGTCGAAAGGCCCACCCTGAGCCTGGTTACATGGTTGTACAGACTGGTGTAGCTGGTCTCTGGAGTCAGCTGGAACTGTTTGGAGTCTGCTGGCACAGCCACTTCGCCCAACACATTCACCAGACGTTCCTGGACTTGTGGTAATAGTTCTGGATGGTGGAGATAGACAGCTAAAAAAAAGTGATTAAGAGCAGAAGAGGGAGGCTTGATTTTAACAACTTAAAAGTGGTGCACTAACCTGGTACTTGTCGATGGCACTCTTCAGCGATGCATCTGTTCTACAAGAAAAAGAATATATGATTAGAGGAACAGGGAAGGGGTAGCAACTAACGTGATGATCTCCTTAAGGGCTTCGAACATACGCTCTTTTTAGGATGCTCAATCTTGCAGCTAGTCAGGGCATCTCGGATGGCCCATCAATCACTGGATTTTAAAAATCAAATTAATTTTTCTGCTTATTAATTATTTCATCTCTATTTTAAAGGGCAGGATAGGTAACTCAAAACTTTTTTAAAAAGTACATTTGGTTGAAAAAAGTACAGCTTGGTCATTTTTCGTCAAAATACCATTCTATCCATTGTTTATTGATTTTTGTCGGCTAAAGTACACAATCTCCCTGGCCAAAAATGACCAAAATGGTGTCTTAAGGGTATTTCAGCTACTTTAAACGCGGAAAAGCAACAAAAATTACTGGGAAGACACTTTTTAGCACTTTTTGAGAAAAAGGTGTTTTGCATTTTCGCCTTGGGAGATCAAGGTAACTTAACCTAAAAGGGTAAGTGCATATCTTTAAAATACCAAAAAAAGATAAGCTTTGAACATAGTTTTGCTAATTGGGGCCTACCGCACAAAGAAACTCTGGTATGCGTACATATTTCATGCATCCATAGTCACTTTCGAGTGATTTGCGTCTAAGGTATGTGGTTGTGCGAATCTCAACTCCAAGCCCCTGCGCCCCGAAAGGGGCTTGGTTGGTTAGAGGTGCGCGCACTCACTGAATTTAGACATAATCCCGAGCAAGACTCTTGATCAAAAATGTATATTTAAGACTCTTTTTGCCCTGCTTTAGTGACCGAAATAGGGTAAAAACCACAAAATAAGATATCTGAGTATCCTCCAGAACGGCCAAAAAGTCGATTTTGGTAAAAAAAAATTTTGTGGAAAGTGTTTTCCCAATCGTTTTTTCATCTTCTCCATACGTAAAAGTGGTCATATCGCATAAAAACGAGGTTTGAAACAGTATCGGGCCAGGGGGATTCTGTACTCCGGCCTTCTTGTTACCGGGGTGGTAGTAACAATCAACGGATAAAATCCGCGGATAGAAATATCCGCGGATAAAAACCCGTAGTAACAATCACAGATAGAAATATCTGCGGATACGGATAAAATCCATGCATTTATCCGCAGCTAAGGATAAATCCATGGATATATATGTACGGACTTATCCGCGTATAAAATCTGAGAATAAATATGAGCATGGTTATTTCCACTAAAAGTAAAAAAATAAACTACTATTTTTTATGTTCTCTTTAAACCAGGAAAATGTTTTATTTATATTTATTCATGTGTTATTTTAGAAAATCAGTCAAAAAATATTGCATAAATCTTTTTTGCACTATGTTTTCGAAGAATTTTGCACAAGTGTTCCCTTAAATCTGTCTAAAGTTTTTATAATTTCTACAATTAGTCTGACACAAGGATGGAAAAAGTATTTTTCTAAGAAAATTTGTACAGTTCAGACGAACACAACGAGGAGGCTGTTTGCGGATGCTAAATCAGATTTGTCACACGGAAATGGCCATAACTTGTTTTTTAAATTTTTAAAAAGTTTCTGTTAGTGCCATTTTGTAGCTAAGATTCAAGGCTACCCGATGAGCTATTGATAAAAAAAGGTGTTGTTAAAAAAATTGAGTTTAAAAAAAGAATCCGCCCAAGCATCCGCACTCAAATTCTAGTTAAGATTATTGGGCAGATTCTTAAAATTTTATCTGAGTTTTTAGAGCAATATTTACTCAATCAATAGCCCATTTAGTAGCCCTAAACCTCAACTATATGATGTTAGAAGATACATAAGCAACTGGAAAATAAAAAAACCACACTAACTGAATAATTTTGAGGAAAAAAATTTAAAAAGCGAGGATTCTGTTTCGGAGATTCTTAGTGATTAGTCTGTTTTAGCATCCGCAAACAGCCTCCTCATTGTGAATGCGCCTTTAAAACAGCAGAAGCTCTTTTTTTAAATTTTTTGCTAAAATCCAGAGCATAACTTTGACCCAGCTAGATTTGTTTTCGGAATCCTGTTTTAATGATTGCTAAGCATTTTCTCTTTGCTAAAACAATGAAAAAATATTTTTAATAATTTTTGAAGAAAAAATTCAGTGCAGAAAAAACACGACTAAAAGACTGCTTTTTAAACAAAACTTCTTTTTTTGTAAAATAATACACCTATTCAAGCGTATTCACGCGTTTTGGATAGTAATCGATTTTAAAATACACAAGAAAATATTTTTATCAGCGGATTTATCCTGCTCCCGACCAGGCTAAGTAATATCCGCGGATATTTGATTGTTACTACGGATTTTATCCGCGGATATTTCTCCATATCTGCGGTTTTTTGACTGTTGCTACCGATTATCCGTATCCGCGGATTTTATCAGATTTTGACGTAAAACCTTAAAAATAAAGAAGATTTAGGGTTCCCCAAATATATTACACTAGCTTTTTTAGGAGGCAGAGGTTGACAAGTATATTATCCTCTCTACTTATTATACTATGTCAGATTATCTTCAAACGTAGAAGAATAATTGATCTTGAAAAAAAAAATCATTTAACCCCCTGGTCACACTCCTTGGTCTTGGTCGATGTCGAGGTCGACTTTTTTGAACTTCTTTTGTGGCCAGAGAAAGTTTTTTCTAGTATCATTTTTATGTTTTTTATACCAAACAATAGCTCAGGATCTAAGCTTTTTTGCGTATCAAAAATATTTCAAAAAATGTAACAAAAATACATATGATGGTCTAAAAGTTGTAGGTTGGTCGATGTCACGGTCGAGGTACATCGACCTCGACATCGACCAACCTACAACTTTTGTATTATTACACGCCTTTTTGTCATTTAAATCAAAATTTGTCTGATGTAAAGAAAGATTAGTTCCTGAGCTATTGTTTGGTATAAAAAACATAAAAATTATACAAGAAAAAATCATCTCTGGCCACAAAGAAGTTCATAAAAATTGACCTTGACATCGACCAGACCAAGGAGTGTGACCATAGCCTAAAAATTTAAAAAATGAATCTCTCAAAAAAATGTAAAAAATGTCGCCCACAAATAAAAATACAAAACAAACCAGGAAGATTTAGCCTTTAGCTGTTCGTTTCCAATTAAAGGAGCATAAGTTTGATCTCAAAAATTTGAATTCTCGGGCAGCAGTTTTTTTAAAGGACGATATTCTTTGCGCGCAGTGGCATGTGCAAAATTTGAATTGGCGGGGGACACTTCTCTTTCGTCTATCAGTGTACTCTTTCGAGTAATTTGAAAAGACTCGAAAGAGTATACTGATAGACGAAAGAGAAAAGTCCCCGCCAATTTAAATTTTGCACATTCTACTGCGCGCAAAAAGCATGGTCCTTTAAAAAGACAAAATCAATTTAAATTCCACCAATGAAAACCGCCGAAAAACTGTCGAAATGACTATCAAAATTCAAGTTGATTTTGTCTATATAATAAACAATGGTGCCCGGGAATTCAAGCATTGGATCTTATTAGCGTGAGCATGCCTCTTTAAAGGGCCATGGTCACACGTTCTGGATTGTGCCCCGCCAATTCAAAAATTTTTGCCTAATCACTAAACTTCTGTAAAGATTTTTCAGCTTGGTTTTTAACAAAACAAGGCCTAGAATTTAATTTTAGGTAAAACTGTGCTAGAAACCAAGCTGAAAAATCCGTACATAAGTTCAATGATTAGGAAATTTATTTTGAATTGGTGGGGACAACCGTTGTCGGAGACGGCAATGGCCCTTTAAGTCCGACTTTATTTGAAGTCCAAAAATACCTACACAAGGGATAACTCTTCCAGTACTCTGGCACCACAATCTAAAATTCAGTATTTCATTGTGTGAAGCATGTTTAAGCGAAAAAGTTCACCTTTCTGTTGCCTTTGCCAGAACTATTGTTTTTGTTATTGGGCATGGTGGATGAGGACAGGTCAGCCTTGTTGGGACTTGGCAGTTGAGGGCTGGTTTCCTCACCTGAGTCTTCCTCTTCTACTTGCATTGCCACTTTCTTGGTTGACAAGCTTTTCCTTCTGGATGATTTGGAGGTGGATGGTTTATTTCGGAAGGGTCGCTCTCCACCTCCTCCTCGTTCAGTTCCGGCAAATTCTTGGAGATGGCTCTGCAAACAACAATAAAGTCGAATCTTGGCAAACGAGCACCCCTCGAGTTCTTTCCCATCTAGGTTTAATACTTTTTACCACAAATTTGGAATCTTTTGATAAATTTGATTTTTAGCCTATTGGATTCCGATTTCGTCGATTGCTTTTGAGAAGCAATCGCAATTTAGACATGCAACTCTCTCAATAACGATAGCCTATAATTTGGCGGATCGCTCATTATTGAAAGAGTTTGGGTCTAATAAGAATAGCAAGTTTTCACATTAAGATGAGAGATATCACTTTCAAAAACTTTCACAGAACAGGGTATGCCAATCATAATCTGCCTGCCTCAAAGGCAGCATAGTTGTCTCAAAATTTTAATTTCCTCTCTTTTTTCTAAAAGATTGGCAACTGTCAAGGCAGAAAAATTTCTTAACTTATTCTTTCTAACTAAATGTTTTTCTGGATCAAACATACGTATAAATCTTAAAATTATAGCTGAAAAGATAATCAAAGGTAAAGTTGGGTAATAAGGAGAGGAGATATTTCAAAAAAGAGCGATGGATTTGACTTTATCAAGAGTTAAACACCGTAATGCCTTCTAAGTTATTGTTACTTTCCGAGCAACCAATTTTTGCGTGTTGATTTTGATAGAAAACCGACCTGGCCCTAGTCACGGACATGTACTTTCGAGCAGCAGCCACTAATGTCTCGAGCTGCTGCAAAGGCACCTTATGCAAAACTGCTGCTGACTGCACACTGAGAGTGTTGCTGAGCACTATGCGCATCACGACCCTGCAGACAAATGAAACTGATAATCAATATTGAGCAACGCAATACAAAAGTCTACTTACTTGACAGCCTCCACTTGCGAATCTTCATAATCTGATCTCTGGAGCACATCCTCCACAGCAGCAAATATTTCGTCTTCGGTGAAATCAGTTGTAGAATCCATTATTGTTGCTTTCCAAACCTTAATAATAATCCAATATTTGGATAATTGATAATTAAAACAAAGATTCAAAAAGAGCTATTGGCATACTTGCACGGCCGAAAAAATCGGCGCCGGGGCCGACCAGGGCGCCGGTCTTTGAAAAAAACGGCGCCGGGTGCCGGAAATAGGCGCCGGCGCCCTCTTTGTTGAAAATCGGCGCCGGGCGCCTTGTCAACCAAGAAAATCGGCGCCGGGCGCCATTGACAAAAACTTGGCGCCGGCGCAAAAAATGTGAAAAATTGGCGCCGCGCACCAAGTAAAAACGCAAGAAAAATAGCTATGCAAATTTTTTATTCTAAATATTTCACATGTCAGTCCATTCGCTATTATTATAAGTCAAAATGCTAAATAGACTCCAATTTTGATTAATTTTTTATTCAAATTCAACTCTGCGAAATCTGAAATTTTTTTGAGAGAACTAAAGCTGTATGTGTCATAAAAGCTGAAAATGCCAAGAAAATCAGTACAAAACACAGTTAAAAAAGCCTACTTCTATAATTTAAAAAGTTATGAAAAAGCACTGAGAAAAGGGCGCCGGGCGCCGGCGCCCGACTACGCAATTTTCGAAATCGGTGCCGGGCGCCGATTTCCCGCACAAATCTTCCCGCTCACACCGCACAAATCAATCCGCACAATCAAATTTTCGACAAAAGTTTACCCAACCCCCCCCCGTCCCCCATAAACCAACTTTCAGGGGCTTCTGGCCATACCTGCACGGGCGCCGGCTCCGGGTGCCTACGCCAGGCAAAATTTCACGCCCCAATTTTTTCAAAATTTTCCGGGCGCACACCGGCGCCAGCGCCAGCGCCCGTGCAAGTATGGCTATTGGTACTTATTGGGCTGGTTGGCCCCCTAAGCGTTTACAAAGACTTCAAATGCGAACAGTGAAAATCAGTTATTCCACACAAATGTTGTTGTTATTTTCTGTTTGTTCCACACAAACGTTGTTAATAATATCTGTTTGCTATATTTCACACAATAAATAAATAGTCCTTAACCATTCTTAGGGGACCCACCAGCCCAATAAGCACCGAGCTATTTAGTGTTACTAATGAGAAGAAAACGCAGCGGAAAAATAAAGATAATAAGTGCACAAAATTTATAGTGGATTTTTTGTAAAAAAAATATTATCTATATATGTCAGATATTATTTTGATGGATATTATCTACAATAATTGCTGCTTAATCTTTTGTTGTTGCGTGGTAAGAAAGCACTAGGGTTGTCTTTTGCCCCGGGCATTTAATAATCGGGCATATGCCCGAGCATTTTTCAAATTTTCGGGTGTTTTCCAAATGTCTCTCGTCAATCAATTTTTATTCAACAAATTTCAAATATCATCAACAAACATATCAAAATAACCAAATTTGGTGAATTTTTAATACTGTCTTTAAGATCTTTAATTTAAAAAGAGCGATTCACAACAGTGTTAGAAATAATTAACCTAACACTAAGTTAGTGTCACTAACACCTTAAACTAACCTTACATTAACACTAACATTTAAGTTAACCTAAAGGTACGTTCACATAAAAGTGTCGACCCAAGTGTTCTTTTAACGCGGGAAGAGCTGTACTTTTTTTTCTTGACCAAAACTTTTTTTCTGTTGGTATCATTTTGTAGCTAAGATTCAGGCTTCAAAATGAGGTATTGACAAGCCACATCTGAAATGAAAAATTGGGGTAAAAATTCTTAGGTCCGCACTCAGGTCGACACTCGGGTCGACACTCACAGAGTGTGGGCCTGGGCTGGTATTAACAATGAACTTTTACCGTTACCTTTACCTTTTACCGTTACCTTTACCTTTATCACTATCGGTATTAACTATCTTACCGTTACCTTTACCCTTACCTTTACCTTTTACCGTTACCTTTACCCTTACCTTTACCACTATTAACTATTTACCTATAGCTAAAGGTAATGGTAAAGGTAAGGGTAAAAACTACAGGGGGGGGGGGTATTATGAAGGGGTATTATCATGGGGTATCATGAAATTTTTACCCTGCTCCCGAGCAGGGTAAAAATTTTACCTTTAGCTATTATGTTTCAGCTAAATGTAGAATTACCTCATCTAAGGTAAAATGGGGTGCTGAACACGAGTTTGCAGTCACTTTACCATAAAGATTAGCTTACTACTAAGTTTTTTCTGTTTTATTTTTGACAGATCGATTGACTTTGGAAGTCACTTTATAATGGGTTTTACTGTTTTTAAGTTATTTTGGGACCATTATATCAACTATGATGGACCCTCGAAATAAGGCCACACGAAAAGTTCGTTGACGCGTAGGGCTCGGCACTTTTATCGCCGTCTTTGAAGTCTTTTGACGATCCTGATTTGTCAGTCTAGTCCAAAATCATCTAAAGATTCCACTTCACCAGTCATTTCAAAAAAAGCTACAATGCTTCTGTACTCATGCTGTTGCCTCCTCCGCTGATTTTTTGGCTTAGGCAGAGGGTTATTTCCGTGTTGCATTATCATGTACTGGTTTCCGTGTTGACATCTATCTGACTCACATGTCAATTCACACCTCCATCTGATCCACGTGTGAATTCACGTTTTGATCTGACTCACATGTTAATTCACGCCTCCAACAAATTCACGTGTGAATTTACGCATCCATCTGATTTACGTCTGAATTCAGGTGTCCATCTAATTCAAGTGTAAATTCAGGCGTCAGTGTGAATCAGACTGAGGCGAGAACTGACACGTGTGTCAGATTAAGGAGTGAATTTACACTTTATTCAGGTCTCTTACATGTATAGAGAATAGCTAAGGATCTCACTAGCAAAAATTTTAACATTTTTCGAAATGACCGATAAAATAGGATTCATAATATGTGCTAGGCTGACGAAACGATTCTTCTTTCAGAATTGTTTTTTTGAAAGACTTTAAAAATGGCGGTGAAAAAGTTTTGTACCCTAGATGGTAACTAACTTGAATGAGAAGACACTATGGGGAGAATCGTGTGTCACACTTAATAACACCTTTTTTAAATTTTTTTTATGGTTAGGTGAAATGGCAAGGTGAGGTAAGAACATTGACATCACGCTAAAGGTAAGGCTAAAAGTAAAAGTAAAGGTAATGCTAACGGTAAAGGTAAAAGTAAAGCTAGAGGTAAGGGTAGAGGTAATAGTAAACCTAGAGGTGAAGGTAAGAGTCAATAGTAAATACCGCTGCAGGTAAAGGTAAGGGTAAAGGTAAAGGTAACGGTAAAATTGTTATTAACACTAAGGGTGATGGTAAAGGTAAAAGCTAGAGGTAAAGGTAACGGTAAAAGGTAACGGTAACACTGAAGGTAAAGGTAACGGTAAAGGTAAAAGTTAATTGTTAATACCAGCCCTGAGTGTCGACCTGAGTGCAGACCTAAGCATTTTTACCCAAATTTTTCATTTCAGATGTGGCTTGTCAATACCTCATTTTGAAGCCTGAATCTTAGCTACAAAATGATACCAACAGAAAAAAAGTTTTAGTCAAGAAAAAAAAAGTACAGCTTTTCCCGCGTTAAAAACACCCCAAATCTCACACTCAGGTCGACACTCATTGTGAACGTGCCTTAACACTAACATCTGAAACTAACCTTACACTAACACTAAAGCCCTGTTTCCAATGAGCGGATTTTCCTTTCACTCTCACTCTCAGTCTGCCTCGCACTTTCACTCTCACTCTCAGTGTGTACCCAACAGGAAAAAATTGCCTTTCAGTCTTACTTTCACTCTCACTTGCACTCTCACTCTGACTTTCAGTGTACCCAATGAGTTTTTTTGACTCTCACTCTCACTTTCAGTGTACCCAAAGACTTTTTTCAGTCTCACTCACAAATTTTCGGGAAGGAGAGAGATGTGCCATTTTAGATTGTGTCGAATCAAATTGTGCCTTTTTGGTTTGTGCCCCTGCAGTTTGTGCCCTTTTCAAATTGTGCCAATTCAATTTGTGCCTCTTCTGTTTGTGCCAATTTCAAATTGTGCCTATGTATTTTGTGTCACGATTTTGACTAATTTTAGCTGTCATTTCGTGTACCCAATGAAGAGTAAGAGTGAGAGTGAAGGTAAAATCCGCTCATTGGAATCAAGCCTTAAAGGGCATGCCCACGCCAATAAGTTTCATTTCAAATGTTTGAATTCCCGGGCACCAGTTTTTCAGATAAGGACAAAATAAATTCGAATTTGATTTTCATTTCAAACATTTTCATGGCATATTTTGGTCGTCTCATAGTTTGTGGTCTGATGATATTCGTGACTTTTACCGTAATTCCTCTAATAAGCCGCCCCTCCCCCTAAATTCAAAAAACGGGTTTCTGGCATTGTGTTTTGACCTATGTTTTGAAAACCACTGCTAGGCAAGTCACCATCTATTTTGTAGATCATCTCACTGGCTAAAAATTGAGGGGTAACTTGCCAAAGAGGAGTCTTCAAAAATGGGTCGAAAACACAATGCCAAAAGAACACGATTTTGAACCAGAGGGGGGGGGGCGGCTTATTAGAGGAATTACGGTAGTGAGCAATAGCCAATCATAATTCACAAATCTAATTTTTTGTCATGCCGGTTTTTTTTAATTAAAGGGTTAGGGGCGAAACGAGTCTTGGCCAAGATTTCTCGGTTTCTCGTCTCGAAAATATTGCACTTCTCGTATGCCCTCGATTTATCTCTGGGTCCAGCTTCTCAGGTCTAGAAAATTTTGCTGCAAAGTTGTTTCTTTAGCAGATTTGGTATGTTTGCAAAACACCTATATGCCCGAATTTCTATTCATGGTTTCTCGTACAAATTCATAGCCCTCAATGCCAGTTACAACCTTACTACCATTAATTTTCAAACTAATCAAAAACAGATCCAGTTTGCAGTGAATGGAAGCGGCACCTTCATTTCACCTTTCAAATTTCCAAAAGTGCGGGTTTTTTTTTCGATAATAGCCAACACAGCATCCATATCAAAGTGCGAAAAGATGCCGCAAAGGAATTAAAATTTGTTGAAACAAAACATGTGCGCGTGATTTTCCGGACATCCTGTACACCACTCTAAGGCCTCGCACACAACAGTGGACTGTAAATTTGACAATGCCCCCTCAGAAATGGCTATATTTTTTTCTTAATTTCCCGAAATTGATTCTTTCGGTAATGTTTTTCGAGTTTCAAAATCTGATTTTTTCAATAATCAGAACATTTCAAAACATAGGTCAAAAACACAATGCCAGAAACCCGTTTTTTGAATTTAGGGGGGGGGCGGCTTATTAGAGGAATTACGGTAAAAGTCACGAATATCATCAGACCACAAACTATGAGACGACCAAAATATGCCATGAAAATGTTTGAAATGAAAATCAAATTCGAATTTATTTTGTCCTTATCTGAAAAACTGGTGCCCGGGAATTCAAACATTTGAAATGAAACTTATTGGCGTGGGCATGCCCCTTTAACAGTGATTTTTAAACGGGCAAATAGGAATTTTGCCGCGAACTGTAGTAAATTTTGCGGGAATCCAAATTTTATAGTCAAAAAGAACTTCGATCGCTCAGAACTTCTTCCTGGAGCGGCCAGAAGCCCTGAAAGTTGGTTTTTAGGGGTTGACTGAAGAGGGGGAAACTTTGGCGAAAATTCGATTGAGCGGATCGGTCTGACCGGCTAAATTGCTCAAAATTTCAGGTTCATGGTGGTTTTGGGTGGAATTCTGAGCGATTCAGCCGATCGGACAGGAATTCTGATCCGCACAATCAAATTTTCGCCAAAAGTTTACCCTCCCCCCATAAACCAACTTTCAGGGGCTTCTGGCCATACCTGCACGGGCGCCGGCTCCGGGTGCCGGCGCAGGCAAAATTTCACCACTTTAGGGCACCGGCGCCCCTTTCATACCGGCGCCCGGCTCCATCTTATATCGGCGCCGAGTACTAGCTGCAGTACTGGATTTTTGAATATTTATGGCATTTTAAAGTTTTAAAAGTATGTTGTTTGGTGTTAGACCCATCTGACTTAGATCCTGGCAGCACCAAGCAAAAATTTCAGCGTCAAGTACATAGTATACACCCTGGCGCCGCTCCTTTTCAGGCGCCGCGCCAGCAAAGATTTTCAAAGGGCGCCGACCCCGATGCAAATAAAAAACACAGTGTGTCTTTACACCGCTAATTAGAGCAATTTTTTCGAGCGTGCAGGTATGCTTCTGGCTGCTCCAGGGTGGAATTCTGAGTTATCCAAGTCCTTTTTGACCATAAAATTCGGATTCCCGCAAAATTCACTGCAGTTTACGGCGGCTGTATATACACTCGTATATTCGGATTTGGAAAACGGTTCATCTCGAAAAGATTTCTATTGGCGAAAAAGTAATTCGAAAATGGTAGAATTGGCGAAACAGTATTTCGAAAATGGTAGAATTCGCGAAAAATTAAATCGAAAATAGTAGTTTTCGTGAAATATCATTTCGAAATCGTAGAATTCGTGAAAATATGTTCAGAATTAGTTTGTTTGTGCGAATATAATTGAAAATTTTTGCGGGTTTGGAAAACTAATATTCGTTGCTTGTAGAAATTGCAGTGGATATTTTTCTGGACAATTTTGCCTGGTATTTTTATCTTTTTGTGTGAGTTTCACTAGTTTTTTCACAAAGTTGTTCATAACTGATTGGGATTTTAAATTTTCTAAACGATGATGGACTATTCAGATCCTGAAAATACTACTTTATAAATCTTCTTATTCCAAGATTGCACCGAAATTCACATCAAATCATCTACAATCATTTGCACCTCTATCTATCTTTATTCACAATTCTAGGCATCACATCAAACGTAACATGAAATAATAATAGAAATTTCGGCGCTACTGTAATATACCCCCCCCCCAAAAAGCGCTACTGTAATATACCCCCCCCCACCCAAAATCGACCTACTGTCATATACCCCCCCAAAAACCGACTTTTTAGGGATGGTCAAAAACCATTTTTACACAATAATTTCGCCATAAAAGGACCAGAAAAGCAATTTAAATGGGATTGCGGGCTGTGTTGGGAGGGGAAGGAATAATACAGGGCCACTTCTCGAGATGGTTGGTATCCTTAGAGTACTAATTCTCTAAGCGTCTAAGAGTACTTTCAAACCCAAGAACTTGTGGCGCAGGCATAAGTATGAGTACTTTTCATGGACCAAGCGGATCAGCGGGGTGGAACCCGCGGGTTTACACCTTGCCCTAGCACTTTTTGAGTGCTAGGCTGAATTTTTAGATGCTGGGCCTCTGGCCTGGCCTTATAGAACGAGGGAAATGCTCTTCGGCGAAAAAATAAAGATGTTGAACATAGTTTTGTTGACTGGGGCCTACCGCATAAATAACTCTGGTATGCATGTTTTTTCATGCATCCAGAGTCGCTTTCGAGTGATTTGTGTCTAAGGTATGTGGGTGTGCGCATCTCAACTCCAAGCCCCAAGCCCCCTGCGCCCCCGAAGGGCGCGCAGGGGGCTTGAGAGTTAGAGATGCGCGCACGCACTTACCTTAGACATGATTCCGAGAAGTACACTTGATCATAAAATGCATATAGAGTCTATTTTTGCCACGGCCCGAGTTGAAAAACATGGTAAAGCAGCTAAAAACAAATGGCCCCTGTATTATTCCCTTCCCCTCCCAATACAGCCCATAATCCCTTTTAAACTGCTTTTCTGGTCCCTTTATGGCAAAATTATTGCATAAAAATGGTTTTTAGACACTCCTAAAGAAGTCGGTTTTGGGGGGGGGGGGTATATAACAGTAGGTCCGATTTTTGGGGGGGGGGGGGTTATATTACAGTAGCTTTTTGGGGGGGGGGGGGTATATGACAGTAGCGTCGAAATTTCTTATCAATTTTTCTAGCTCTATCTGCTGTTCTGGACATGGTTGAATCCACCACTCCTAGGAGGTGTGGGAGCTGTGATTTGAAAGACCGGCGCATTGAACCATCTTCGTCGACGACCAGCCAGATTTCGGTTGATTCCAGGCACGTTGAGATTTACTGTCGGTTGCGGCGGAGAACGCACTTAAATTACAAAAGTAATTTTTTTATCAAGCTATAAATTTTCACCTGCACGCTTATCTGTATTCCGTAGACTTGTTGGGCGATTCCACCGTCTAGAGTAGGCAGCTTCAGTCACTTTTGCTAGACTCATGTGAACATTGCTGCCGTCAAACTCATTCACAGCTCTCTGTAGCACTGGAATACCTTGTAGCATCGGCCTTCGTTGCGAACTTCTGTCAAAAACCGAAAAAGTCGAAGATATCGGCTTTTGGAGTGAGCAACTGAAAAAGAGTCAAAATAAAAGCCAGATTAAAAAGTGCTACATGTTACATAATTCGTCGCGTATGACACAATGGATGGACCAATATTTGTGAGCGATCCTTTTCTCAGTTTACTATTGAGCGTTCTATGCCAAGCTTCGAGAGCACTTGTTGATTTCGGATTGTCTTGCATCAAAGAAACGTTATGATTCCAAATGTTTGTCGGAAACATAGGCAGATAAATCTCTCCGTTTACTCGCACACCACCAATCCAAGTCTAAAAATATGAAAAGATAAGGAAAGTTTGAACTTTATTTTTTTACGTGGCGCATGTAGTCTACAAATTCAAGCAATCGAGGAACATTGGCAAATTGAAGACGATGAGCAAGTGTGAAATTCGTTAGATCTGTGAACGCTGCCAGCAAATGGTGAACAGGAAGCAAAGGCAGCACGCGGAATTCACGGATATATTGATTGAAACCAGGCTTCCTGTTGCATTTTTTTTTCAACTTTAGCTTCTTCAGTTTCTTTGTGAGGCAGTATGAATAATATAAATAGCATGAAAGGTGAATCACACCAGCTATAACAAATATTGGAAAAAATTTAATAATAAAAGTGAGCACTCACTTCCAAATTGTCGCCGAACAGCAAGACGAATAGCTAGTTCGAAGTTGGTCATAACCTGTTCCACTGTCCATTCTCTACCAAAGTTTTGTCGAATAATCTCTGAGATTGCTCCAAGCATTTCTGTATACGCCCTTTCTGTCCTTTCTCCCATAAATACGACCACAGCTGGCACAAAATATTTTTAAGTCTCAGATGCCATGCATAGATCTGGCGCCACCCTGCTGGTCTGCTGAAAAATGTGCCATCTGCTGCTATGAAACTGCTCGTAGAAAATTTCTATAATAACGGCGTCAAATAGAAATATCGGTGTGAACATTAACGAACATACATCCATCATGAAGAGGGATGACATGATAATCATACGCTTTTGACATGCAACTGCTCCAGAGTCATACATCACGAAAAGAGAGCCATCAACATGTACACGCCACAAATCAGGAATCGATAAGTTGACTGGATCTGTCTGACCTTGTGGATAGAGCTTCTAAACAGATAAATATATGATACGAAATTATCTGAAAAATCTATCAAACCGATTTGAGTGAATTCAGCCGGTGACAAATTTTAATCAGTGTCTAATAGGAACCGCACCTCATCTGAAATCCTTCTGTTGCTGCTGCGATAATAGAACGACATGAAGCCTAAATTTCTTTTTTATTGTGCATGTTGATTTGAAGTGTAGTAGATCCTACCACTGGATTTTGCATGGTGAGTTTATTGCCTTATCAACCACTATGTCTACCTCATTCTTAATGGACTTCCTTCGTGATTATGGTTGCTAATTGTTCTCGGCTGTAGATTTGTTCGCTTGCTCCAACCAGAATAGATGTCCAGACTTTTTTCAGGCACTAAGGCTTCCTGCAGTAGTACATTATTTCGGTGTGCAAAGTAGTGTTATCGTTCCCAACCACATCTGTGACTGCTTGCTGGTAGAGTTTGTATCCTTGAAACAAAAAAATTAGACCTTTTTCAGATTGAATCTACGATTAATACCAGAATAGACCATTATAAGCTGCCTTTTTCGCTCATAACAAACCTGAGCAGTGCCCCTTCAACTGTCTTGCAAGGGAATTTATTCATCGGACCAGTACATCTGAAGTTTTGATCCAGTTCTTCTTCGCTTGAATTGCCGAACACGTCGATTTGATCGTCATCTTCTGTCGCCATTTAGATCGATCTGCAATAAAATACAGATTTAGTGTGGTTGATAAGAAAAAACCACACAATTGTGGAAAAAGGTATCGAAAACTACGGAATAAAATCAAAGAATCAACTTTGCGTGTTCAATGCACCCGAGATCACAAAACTTCGTATTAAATATTTTCAAACGGGTATTTTCGCGATAATTACTATTTTCGAAATGCTATTTTGTGAATTCTACGATTTCCGAAATACTTTTTCGCGAATTCTACCGTTTTCGATATACTTTTTCGCGAATTCTACCGTTTTCCAATTGGCATTTCGAGACAAATACCATTTTCGAAATGCATTTTTCGAATATACACATTGCCAATCTTCACACTTTCCAAAAATTCTTTTTGCGAGTCCAACTCATTTCGAAATATACCATTTTCGAAAAACAACTTTACGAATTATTATACAGCCGTTTGCGGCAAAATTCCGACTTTTTGCGGCAAAAACAGATTTGCGGCAAAATTCCGACTTTTTGCGGCAGAATTCCTAATTGCCCTTTTTAAAGGACCATAGCCGTTGCCGACAACGAGAATTTCAAATGTTTGAATTCGCGCGGGACAGTTCTCTTTCGTCTCGCACTGTACTCTTTTGACTTGCTTCGAATGACTCAAAAGAGTACAATGAAAGACGAAAGAGAACTGTCCCGCGCGAATTCAAACATTTGAAATTCTCGTTGTCGGCGACGGCTATGGTTCTTTTAAACTAACCTTTCACTAACTCTAAAATGTTAAGGCGCGTCCCCAATGAGTGCAATGTACAGTGCGATGTAAATTGCAAAAACGGCTGTAGATTTTTTTTCTCGGCCGAACTTTTTTTTCTGTTGGTGGGATTTTGTAGCTGAGATGCAGGGCTACGCAATAAAAAAAATTCAGCCACATATCGCTGAATTTTTTTTGATAAAAATGCGTTTATTCACACTCTACATCGCACTCCACATTGCACTCATTTAGGGAGATGTAGAGTGCAAATAAACGCATTTTTATCACGACTTTTTCAGCGATATGTGGCTGGAAAATTTTTTTCCGTAGCCCTGAATCTCCGCTACAAAATGGTACCAACAGAAAAGAAAGTTCGGCCGAGAAAAAAATCTACAGCCGTTCCCTTCAAATGCGAATAGTGAATCCTGGCGGCACCAAGCAAAATTTCAGCGTCAAATACATAGTATACACCCCGGCGCCAGCATTTTTTGAATATTTATGACATTTTAAAGTTTTAAAAGTATGTTGTTGGTGTTAGACCCATCTGACTTAGATCCTGGCGGCACCAAGCAAAAATTTCAGCGTCAAGTACATAGTATACACCCCGTCGCCGCTCGTTTTCAGGCGCCGGCGCCAGCAAAGGTTTTTTTTTTGAAAGGGCGCCGACCCCGATTCAAATAAAAAACACAGTGTGTCTTTACACCGCTAATTAGAGTAATAAGGACACTGGATCTCCAACTCTTATAAAAATAAGGTTTACCGTAATATGATATGTGGCTGGAAAAATTTTTTTCGTAGCCCTGAATCTCAGCTACAAAATGGTACCAACAGAAAAGAAAGTTCGGCCGAGAAAAAAATCAACAGTTCCCGCCTAAACAAGTAAAAAAAATCGCTCACTCATTGGGGACTTAGCTCTAGTGTTAGTTAGTGTAAGGTTAGTTTAAAATGTTAGTGTTAGAGTAAGGTTACTGTTAGCCTAACACTAACATAGTTAGTGTTAGTTATGAAAACACTGGCCTCATCTAATTCATAGAATTTAAATTTTAGATGCAAATAAAAAATAATTCGCAAAACATTTTTCGCATTTTCGGCTGTCGCCCGCCAATTCAAAAACTCTAAATTGCCATTGTCATCAACGGCGATGGTCCTTTAAATGGGTTACACAAAAGTCATATCAAACAATTATTGTGACCCATCTAAAAAACTGATAATGAAAAGATAATTAGACTCATTGAGTTTGCAACCCCCCATTAAGTTGAAATTATATTCATACATAATGAACACAAGGTGGTCAACAGCCTATGTCACTATAAACAGGGTTATATTTCAGCCAAGCAGAGTCTTCTCAGCCCGCGAAATATCTCATTTGGTAAATGGGATTGATACCTTCTTAGATTCTCATACCCTTTTCACTAAACGTGTTTAATGAACGCCAAACCAAGCTTTGCAAATATCACATGACCACTTTGTGGTCAGCGTGGTCGTCCTAGAGTTATTTTAGGGCGCTCTAGGCATCTGCATTTCCAGAATTTTTAGTCCTTTCCCACTGGGTTCGTAAACACCATAAAAAGTTTGATTTTTGGTCCTTAAAACTTTAAATAAAAGGCAACCGATTATCTCATGTACCACACAGGTTTGGAAATTTAAAGGGCCATTGCCGTCCCCGACAACGAGAATTTCAAATGTTTTAATTCGCGCGGGACAGTTCTCTTTCGTCTTTCATTTTACTCTTTTGACTTGCTTCGAATGACTCAAAAGGGTACAATGAAAGACGAAAAAGAACTGTCCTGCGCAAATTCAAACATTTGAAATTTTCGTTGTCGGGGACGGCAATGGTCCTTTAAAGACGAAAATCACTACTTAAAATTTGCAATGACTTGCTTCGGCAATATAACGTTCCACCCCAGTCATTTACACCTAAACTATGCATGATTCAAACGAACAATCCAATACTTCACGTTGATTTATTTTGCTTTTCATTAACACTTAAAAGCCGGTTTGTGCTAATGGGAGCATTTTGTTCCGAATTTTGCGCTGAACAAGATAGGCGCAAGAAACTTCCGAAAAAAGTTCTTTTTTGCATTTTTTTTAGAAATCCATCGATGGACATTCTCAATTTTGAGTTGTTTTAGTTATTTGAGTGTAATTTTTTATCCGAAAACAACTTTACGTAGCTAAAGAGCATACCTGGTGCAGAATTCAACAGGCTTTCGCGAATTCTACCGTTTTCCAATTGGCATTTCGAGACAAATACCATTTTCGAAATGCATTTTTCGAATATACACATTTGCCAATCTTCACACTTTCCAAAAATTCTTTTTGCGAGTCCAACTCATTTCGAAATATACCATTTTCGAAAAACAACTTTACGAATTATTATACAGCCGTTTGCGGCAAAATTCCGACTTTTTGCGGCAAAAACAGATTTGCGGCAAAATTCCGACTTTTTGCGGCAGAATTCCTAATTGCCCTTTTTAAAGGACCATAGCCGTTGCCGACAACGAGAATTTCAAATGTTTGAATTCGCGCGGGACAGTTCTCTTTCGTCTCGCACTGTACTCTTTTGACTTGCTTCGAATGACTCAAAAGAGTACAATGAAAGACGAAAGAGAACTGTCCCGCGCGAATTCAAACATTTGAAATTCTCGTTGTCGGCGACGGCTATGGTTCTTTTAAACTAACCTTTCACTAACTCTAAAATGTTAAGGCGCGTCCCCAATGAGTGCAATGTACAGTGCGATGTAAATTGCTTCGAATGACTCAAAAGGGTACAATGAAAGACGAAAAAGAACTGTCCTGCGCAAATTCAAACATTTGAAATTTTCGTTGTCGGGACGGCAATGGTCCTTTAAAGACGAAAATCACTACTTAAAATTTGCAATGACTTGCTTCGGCAATATAACGTTCCACCCCAGTCATTTACACCTAAACTATGCATGATTCAAACGAACAATCCAATACTTCACGTTGATTTATTTTGCTTTTCATTAACACTTAAAAGCCGGTTTGTGCTAATGGGAGCATTTTGTTCCGAATTTTGCGCTGAACAAGATAGGCGCAAGAAACTTCCGAAAAAAGTTCTTTTTTGCATTTTTTTTAGAAATCCATCGATGGACATTCTCAATTTTGAGTTGTTTTAGTTATTTGAGTGTAATTTTTTATCCGAAAACAACTTTACGTAGCTAAAGAGCATGCCTGGTGCAGAATTCAACAGGCTTTCAAATAAATACAAACTTAGTCGGGTAAATTACCGTATCACATACAAAATATTACCATTTCTTGAAAATCCCATGAAATACAGAATTTAGTTCATTCTTATAAGCACTAAAAATCATTGGTATCACCGTTCATATTTCAGTCCTTATACTGCATCAGAAAGTGCAGATTCTGCGCATCATTTTCATACCAAAGAAGACAGCAAATTATAGAACTAGGAGGTAGCGGAATCATCAAATTGGTTGGTGACCAGGCTTTTTTCGGGTTTATTCAAATTCGCGCCTTTCTTGGCGTTCTGTATTTTTAGGCTTTTTACAGTTGCAAACGCATGTTCGTGGGGCAGCGACATATTGCGCCATATCAAATTGCGCCATATCAAATTGCGCCACATTCAAATTGCGCCGCCGCAAATTGCGCCGCCGTAAATTGCGCCAATGTAAATTGCGCCACATTCAAATTGCGCCGTATTCAAATTGCGCCACTGCAAATTGCGCCGCATTCAAATTGCGCCACCGCAAATTGCGCCGCATTCGAACTGCGCCACCGCAAATTGCGCCGCATTCAAATTGCGCCACCGCGAATTGCGCCGCAGTCAAATTGCGCCATAGTGTAGTGTAATGAAACATCTCCATTAAACGATCAGTTTAGCAAATGGTCAGAGTATTTATACTGAAAGAGGCAATGTCTTTGGCTTCAGCAATGCCTATCCAATGAGGTTTCGTGAGGTGAGCAATATCAACAAACCAACAGCATCTGGTGGAAAAGAAGATGCATCATGGTCATCTCCCTGATACAGCTCTTATTGAAGTTTTTTTTCGTTCTTGCAGCGGTTTTTTTTATCTCATACTTTAAGGTCAGGAAGAGTGTCTCGAAAGCGATTTCAGCAGCAGAAAGCAATCGTGACACACCTGTGTAGCATAGTGGATTTAGCATTCAACGGGCTTGTGGGTGAGACTAGAGACACAAAACCAGAGATGGGAGGACTTTTCTTCACTTCGATTCGGGTTTGCGGATCTTAATTGCCCAAGTCCTGTGTACATTTATTCCATTATAGCCGATGACAATTTGGTCTTCCGTTGCAGCCAGGATTTATCGGACCAGCGCCACCAAGAGTACTTGTCTTCACTACAACCAATCTTCTTCGGCTACTTCAGGTACTTAAGAAAAATTGATCTTTGCTTGAAGTGCTCTATTGTTCTATGCCTGTTTCTATTGCAGATAAACCGTCACTGGGCAATGTATGTGGTATAAGCTTTCCTTGCGTCTATTTGGACTTCAGTCAGATAAGATTGAACTGTAATTTCTCTATTATTTTTTCTTGAGCGTGGATATAAATCATAATGTTTAGTCGTCACCACAATCCGTTGGCGCGCGTGACAGGTGGAATCAGGTCGAAAAAAGCAATCTATTCCTCCGATCAAATTAAGCAGCTGGTTACCAACTACGTCGATGGTGGTGGGCAACTTCGGATGGAATTCCTTGTCTCAATTGGTGTCCATCTAGAAAAGTACCAAAGCAATTAAATCACAATATTAATGTTACACTGTTGTGCTTTTTTCGGTTTATTGTTATGCATTTCTCGAAACGAAATAAACTAGTGATTGTTGTTGAAAAGATTTTTTTTTGGAGGAACAAGAGTTAATTCGTTTTTTTAAGTCAGAAACCTCTGCCGTCAAAAAAGACCAGTGATCTACAAACTCGATTTTACCAATACTCAAAAATACCCTAGAAAACCGTATTTTACCACTATCAAACCATTTTCAGCATGCTCGAATTAGTCTAGAAAACTAGTTTTTAAACCAAAAAAGTAAAAAAAATTGCTCCAAGTGGACGACCACTTGGTTTAGATAGTTCAGACTGAAAAATTTTAATTCCCACGAAATACGATAGACTGAAAGTGAGAGTCAAAAAGTCATTGGGTACACTGAAAGTTAGAATGAAAAAAGACTGAGAGGCAATTTCTCCACGTTGGTGAAAGTGAGAGTGAGAGTGAAACAAAAATCTTTTTTGATTGAAAGGAAACGTGGCTTTGCTGGCGCAATCTGCGGCGGCGCAATTTGAATTCGGCGCAATTTGCGGTGGCGCAATTTGAATGCGGCGCAATTTGCGGTGGCGCAATTTGAATTCGGCGCAATTTAATATGGCGCAATTTGAATGCGGCGCAATTTGCGGTGGCGCAATTTGCGGCGGCGCAATTTGAATGCGGCGCAATTTACGGCGGCGCAATTTGCGGCGGCGCAATTTGAATGTGGCGCAATTTGATATGGCGCAATTTGATATGGCGCAATATGTCGCTGCCCTGTTCGTGCTCTTCTTAACATTAACTGCCCCAAATTTAAAAAAAAGAAATTTTTTTCTCGAGAAAACCTGAAAATACAGAACGCCAAGAAAGGCGCGAATTTGAATAAACCCGAAAAAAGCCTGGTCACCAACCAATTTGATGATTCTGGTACCTCTTTGTTCTATAATTTGCTGCCTTCGTTGGTATAAAAATGATGCGCAAAATCTGCGCTTTCTGATGCAGTGAAAGGACTGAAATATGAACGGTGATACCAATGATTTTTCAGTGTTTATACGAAGGATCTAAAATCTGTATTTGATGGGATTTTCAAAAAATGGTAATATTTTGCATGCAATACGGTAATTTACCCGACTAAGTTTGTATTTATTTGAAAGCTTGTCAAATACTGCACCTCAAAATTGAGAATGTCCATCAATGGATTTCTAAAAAAAGTTGCAAAAAAGAACTTTTTTTCGGAAGTTTCTTGCGCCTAGCTTGTTCAGCGCAAAATTCTGAACAAAACGCTCCCATTAGCACAAACCGGTTTTAAAATTTTAACAACCAATCTAACAACAAAAGCGAGACAAGAACAAAGGAGGTGACAACTTTTCAATTACTTGTTGACAGTGCTGGAAATGCCACTTGTTTGGAAAGCACGAGCGTCTGTTTCTGATGCGAAATATATCCTTTAATTTTCTTCTAAAAAATTAGCTTTAATCATTCTGAGGAACCAAATAGAAATCCAAAACAGACATACCTGAGCAATGAGATTTGCCAAAATACATGCCTAAAACTGAGATTGTGTTTTGCATAGCCATATCAAAAACCTACGAGTTCGTCTGAGTCCATCTCAGAGCCTAGATAACTAAGAACAACCGAAAAAGCTTCCAATTTGATCAAATGTGTGTTCAATATTGTGGCTCTTAAATTAATTCTCTCGTTTCCAACTCCACTTACAAAGAACCTACACTTTTTTGAACAAGTTTCTGTATGTGATCACCTGAAAAGGCGAAAAAAAACATGATATAATAGTCGAACGAAAGCCAACCTTCAACTTTTCAAGCATTAAAAATATTCCACATCTGAAAAACTATTTCAAAAAGCCCACTAAAAAATTCAAAGAGCTACTTTATGAAGAAGTGCTGATGCTTCTGCAATGCCTCATTTAGTTGACGTAGATTTCCATTCCTGAATGGTTTTTTAGTCACGCAAAAGCAATGAGAAAACCTCACTTTACGCTCTCCACAACAGTCGAAAATTGCTCGAGATTGTAAAACTGCAACAAGTGCAGAGTCGGCATGTGACCCTAGGGGAAATTTTATATGTCAGTCAAGTGAAAATGAGCCTACCAGAAACATTTTGACAGGAATCAAATACATAAGTATGAAACGCTTGTTTCGAACGTGAGATCCCGGACAATGCTTAAACTAAACTCGGAAAGATATGCAAAATTACTAGGGGTGAAAAATTCAAACTTACCGCGAAAGAAAGAGATTTTTCGGCTGAAAAAAGATGATTAATCCAAGCACATTTCGAGGAAATTTTAAGCAAAAACTTGCACAGCGCCAAGTCCATGTCAAACATAGCCTTCCTGCCCAAGAAATAATTATACGTGATCTTGTCAGCCATCGAAAAGCTATTGTAGAGATCATCCACGTGTTCAATACTACGAATCAGAGGCTTGAGCAGGTGCAATCGGTTGATCTGAAAAAACAATGTAAATAGACTTACAAGGTGAAATATTTCTTTACTCTAAAGTAAATTCGAAAGAGCTGATTCGTCAAATTGAGGATACCAATTTTCTTCGTTGTTGTTGGGACAAGACGACTCTCCGCCACGCAAATCCTTTAAAAGAATTGTTACCTGAGAGGGGACACGGGTGTTTCCCCTCAAAGTGCGTTTCCCCTCAAGCTCGTTTCCCCTCAAAGTTCGTTTCCCCTCAAAGTTCGTTTCCCCTCAAAGTTCGTTTCCCCTCAAAGGTCGTTTCCCTCAAAGGTCGTTTCCCTCAAAGTTCATTTCCCCTCAAAGGTCGTTTCCCCTCAAGTGTCGATTCCCTTAAAAATAATTTTTTCTAAAAAAAATTCGATCAAAATAAACTAATGTAATACAAAAAGCATAAAATATCGTTGGTTTTATTTTAGTCCAAAAAACTTTTCGAATAATGTTTTTGTAACCACTTGTACGTCAAAAATAAAATATTCACTCTTATTGTGTTATAGAAAATTTTCAATCGTCTATATATATCTTTCGGACACGGACACAATATCCCTGGGCCACAATATCACCGGGCCACAATATCACTGGGCCACAATATCCCCGCGGCCACAATATCCAAGTGGTCGTCCACTTGGATCAAAAATGTTTTGCTCACGTTTTCGGCTTCCAAAATACTTTTTCTGCACTAATTATAGCACACTGAAGATGGTTTGACAGTGGTAAAATAACGTTTATAAAGAAATTTTGAGTTATAGTAAATTCTTGATTTTGATAAATTAAGAGTTCACAATAACTCAAAAATTTCTCGATAAAACGTGATTTTACCACTGTCAAACCATCTTCAGCATGCTCGAATCAGTTCAGAAAAATGGTTTTGAAACCCGAAAACGTAAAAAAGTTTTTTCATCCAAGTGGACGACCACTTGGATAGACATCGCCTAGGATGATGGTTAAAATCCAGCTGGCTGCATACCTTTATTTATCATTATTTTGAGTGTTTAAGTGGTGTAAAAGTTCGTATACTCATTCCCAAGGTTACTGGTTCGACCCCATCTGGTGCAATCAGTCTCGAGTAGAGGACCCCATTTCAAATTTAACCGTTTTCAGAACAATATTTTGAATTAAATCGTTTGGGTTTTCAATTACTTTGAGCTAAATCTAAAATTTTGGATTCTGGATGTGGATACCCTCTCGGGTAGGTACCACGGGGTAAACTTTACTTAATTATTTACTTATTTTGAAGGGAACTTATTTTGAGGGAAACGACCTTTGAGGGGAAACGACCTTTGAGGGGAAACGAAATTTGAGGGGAAACGAACTTTGAGGGGAAACGAACTTTGAGGGGAAACGAGCTTGAGGGGAAACGCACTTTGAGGGAAACGAGGCGGACCCACCTGAGAGACCTATGTTTTAAGTTACCTGTAACTTTCCATGATGGGACTAGCCGCTTCTTCATAATAGGAAGTACCTTCTGCCTTGCGTCTTCTTGTTCTCGACTTGTTTGAATCGGCCTGAAATACATTATGAACAAATTTAAATTTTATTGTGCAATCAAACCGCTTTGGCAAGACGACGTAGATCACTGCAAATAACGTACAAGATGGGCATGAACCAATTGGCATCTGCAAATATAAAAAATGACCGATCCTATACAGTCAAGTCTGGATATAAGATACACCCACGGGACCGGACCAGATGTATCTTATGTCGAGCGTCATTTGGTCTCAAAATGGGCACCTGTATCTCATAACGAGTTTTTTGTATCAAACAATTAAACACCGTCGACTCTCCCAGAACGTTTCTGTGAAGTTTGATTTTCTATTTAATGAAATATTTTGTTCATATTTATTTATTTGCTGCTACAAGAGTGAATGCGGAATTATGTCGACTTTTTCTTTTTCATGCGAACATTCTATAAAAAAAACATAATAGGGAAACCAACCCGAAAAATTTCGCTCTTTTTTTACTTGTGTAACGCAATAACTGTAAGTCATCAATTCTCCACTTCTGGTATAATATTCCACAAATTCTACAATCGAAGCACATGTATGTACAGTCTATTACCGTTTTACATCGATATCTGTTATTTACAAAGAAAACGCTTAAGCGTGTGCTTTTCTCGCATCCTAAAAGATTAACACTACTATTTTTGCAACATAAATGCAAATTTTTCTTTGCTGTATCTAAAAATCGAGTGCCAATTTATCAGTCAGGACTGACCTAGATGTATCTCCATCGAAGTGTATATTATAAAGTGTATCTTATATCGCGTGCCTATTAGTCTTTATTTCTTTAAGACCAACAAAATGTGTGTCACGTGTATCTTGTATCGAGTTATATAGTATATACCTTTTCCTTCTGTAGAATCTCCTTGTTAAACAGCTGCAAGATCTAAAAACACTAATTTAAGACCAGAAAGTTCAAAATTCACACATACATTCGTTTGAGCTGTACATGCCCCATGCCAGTCTGCTGAGCTTATGAGATACAGGGCTTGAACGTGTAGAATAATGATGTCGTCAAAGGCCCAGTCCATTGCATTGCGATCATGATAGACTTCTTAAACGAAATTAGGCAAAGATGACATAAAAGGCACAAGATGTTAAAGCACTAACCACTCGGATTCGCCACCTAAATTCGGAAAGGAATTTAAAAAACTAGCCCCAATATACCAACCTGCAAAAATTTGTAGTCACTGTGGTGATCCTTTAAAGAGAGAAGATTGGCTGCTGTTTCGGCATCCTCTAAATTTTCCGCCTGCAAGAGATCCGATAGCTTATCGTAGTAGTCATAGAAGTTTGTGAAATTCATGGATTGTCTGAAAAAATCATAATTGTTCTGTAACATAATAGGTACAGAATAAGACAGCATTTAAGTTACAGTCAAACCTCGTTATAAGATACACCCAGGGACAGACCTCAGCTGTATCTTATAACGAGGTGTATCTTATATAGAGGGTGTATCATAAGTCCTGGTAGAGGACTTACATATTTCATTTGATAACTCCTGAAAAAGGACTTACATGATACTAATAATAAGTCCTTGTACAGGACTTACATGAAACAACTACTAAGTCCTGCTGCAGGACTTAGCAGAACAAAAAGCTTTCCGCAACAAAAAGTTGAAAAATTTGCACTAAAAATGGCGGCAATTCAAAAATTTTGTATATTTTTATGGACTGTATCTTATATCGAGCGACATTTTATTGAACGGGATCAAGCTCAGGTGTATCTTATAACGAGGTGTATCTTATATCGGGTGTATCTTATAACGAGGTTTGACTGTAATAATAGAACCACCCCTCAACAAGAAATAGTAAGTAAATTTGAAAAAAGATAGCTTTCAGACTTTTGAAGAAGCATTTCAGCAGTGTTTTTCAGTCTTCTTCTTACAAGGGAGGGACCCTGACTGTGACCTGCGGAAATTTCGAAATTTTTTTATGCGCGTATTCTAGCAGAGCGTGCCCATTTCCCTGTGAATGTGACTTCTCAGCTCTGAAGATTAACAAATAGTAAGGCAATACATTGAACCTCTAACCTTAAAAATTTACCAAGGGATCAATTCCCCAAAAATAAATCTACTGTAGTATGTAGTCTAAGTGTTCTTTAGTTGCTCCTCGGAGCTCAATCCCAACATCCACAAACAACACACCATTCCCAGACCCTTGCTTCCAGCTAGCTGGTGGTGTGACGCTGTGCCCTCCCTTTATAGTTGCAGCTAGCTGCTAGAAATCGTTGTATTCTGTCCTGTCGTATTTGCTTGCTCCCTTGTAGCGAATTTTTCGTTTATTTTTAAGTTTTTTTTTTTTTATTTTTTTTGACTTTTAGGTCCAAAAATCATCGAGCAATCGATTGCAACCATTTCCAGCACTGCTTTGCTGTCATCAACTGCCTCACTTTTGCGATTTTTGGCAAATTACCACCAAAATTAGAGGAAACCAGTCAAAATGATGCGTACTTAGACTAATATAGCCTGAGCGTCCACCAATTTTATTTATTTGTCCATCCACGCGTTTAGTAACTTCCTGGAGTCCAAATTTCATGGGGAGCAAGATATAAATTTCTTCGCACCAAAATCACTCCAGAAAAACAAGGTAGCTAGCGAAGGTTTGACAAAGGAACAATATAGTACTATTGAGGGGAAGATTTCGGTCTGTATTTAGGAATTGACTTTTATTGCAGTTTCCATTTACATTATTTTATACAACCGTATGCTGAAAAGGACGGCAAGAAGCAGGGCTACATTTTGAGTGTAAGGTTGCAAATGAGTAAGTAAATTAAAATTGGGAAAAAACGTCAGTTCCAGGATACTACCGAAAAGTACTGGGATAGTCCTCTTGAGGATTTCACCGAGTTGGATTTTTTATATTTTAGCCCTAACTTTATACCATTTTTTCATCTGTATGACAGCTCAAATGAAAGCCCAGAAGCTTGATTACATTTTGACACAAAACTTGTAAATAAAAGGAGAAAAAAAATAAGGTCTGCAGCCATTTGTAAGGGAGGCAGATAGCAAAGAAATAAGTAACAGGCCTGGGGCGACCCGATAGCTCAATTGGTTAGAGCGCCGACTTGCAAGGAGGATATCGTGGGATCGCACTTTTTCCCAGGCCTGTACAAAAGCTGTACGCGGCCGCTGGCGTACGCTTACTCATTAGTAGTCGAACCTGTGACCTAAGGCGATGCGTATATAAAGTTTTCGGTCACCCATCACATCCTGCTTTCTGTCCACACCCACACCATATGCATTTCAGAAACAGGTGTTAGTTTATCAGGGTTTTTCTTTTGAAAGAAAAAAGTTTTCGGATTCTGATAAACGATCGGCAAAATCGGCATCAGTTAAATTTATAGGCTTTTTGTTACTATCACAAAAATCAAAGATGTAACCGTTTTGGTTATAAGGATTTTTAGCGATAACAACTTTGGTGATTATTATTTTTTATTATTTTTTACATCATAATTACGTTTTTAATGCACACTTACACATATAAATACTAGATTAGCAGAAAATTTTAGTGATTCTTGTTATAAATAGCTTAGTTATATGTTGTTAATTCATTTCTTTATCTATCGACTGTTCTTGGCTGGCCTTTAATCGATATAGATCACTAAACGATGTAGATAACGATCAATTATTATTATTTTGACTGTAAAAAAACATAATGTTTAAAAAACATAAATTTTTCGTAATTTACAGCGAAAACAAAATTATCAACCCGGCGCCGGCGCTGCCATGAGCGCCGGCTCTGCGGCCTTTTTCAGAAAGGGTCGGCGCCGGCGCTGGCGCCGACCTTTTCTTGACATATGTATTTCCCATACATATCCCTTTATATTACTTTTTCGATAATTCAAACGAATTCATCAGAGAGCCGGTGGCGTTATACAAAAATATATTCAATTATCATAGCAAAGAAAAACAGATGTTAAATTTTAAGTCAGAGAATTTGAAAAAAAACATTTTTTATGCTAGCTGCGAAATTTGGGACAAAGCTTTTTTCTGGAGCAAAAGACTTTTTCTTGGGTCAAAAAGACTTTTTTTGGGTCAAATATTTTTGGTACAAAAAGACTTTTTTTTTGGGGCAAAAAGACTTTTTTTGGGGCAAAAAAACCTTTTTTTGGAGCAAATTGGCTTTTTTTTGTGCAAATTTTTTTAGTTGTAATTCTGCATTCCCTTTCATTTTTCTAACGGGCGACGGTAAATTCATCTACAAGTAAATTCTAAAAGGTTCAAATCCCTGTGGAGGTGATCCATTTTATCAGAATGTTCGAATCCGATAGGAAGCATCACTTTTCAAGGACACTCATTTGGCCTCCATATTTGGAAACTGTGTCTTAAAGCCACTTTTATCGTCCTTTTACATACTTAGGCAAGGCCTTAGTTTCAGGGAAACCCTGAACCCCGAAATCCGAGGCGAGTACCTTCGGATATGTGGATATCTACCTGGCTGGCCTAAAAAAGATTTTTATTTCAATTTAGAAATATGTAAAACCTTGCTAGCAATTATGTTTGACATGACCAAATATACATTTGTAGCCACCCGGACCCTATACCTGGGTACCACCTGTCAAACATGACCTCCATACTCACAAGAAAAGTGGGTTGTTTTTGACTTTGGCGGAGTTTCATTTTTATCGGGCAGCCAGGTGGATATTTACCTAACCGAAGAATACCCAAGGCATTTCGCTCCGCGTAGGGGAATCTCAATTTAGGTAATAACAAATCCAATTACTTTCACAAATTTAAGTCAGAAAAATGGGTTTTTCTTATATATTTCAAAAAAATTATTTTTCAGACCATCCAGGTGGATATCCACCTGACCAGGTGGTACCTACCCATGTTCTGCGGTTGGGTGGGTAAAAATGCACTTTTGGTCCTGTCAAACAGGTCTCCCCATAGCTTTTTGTACATGATAGGATCGGTTGTTGACGAACTTTTGCTTTTTCAGGTCATCCACGTGGATGTCCACTGCGACAGGATGTGCCCACCCTATGTTTTTTATTTTGATGGCAAAAATAACAATTTCAGTATTATCAAACCCAATTCTGTACAATATTTTATATCACAATAAGTGGTTTATTTTCGATTTTGAAAAAATTCTTATTTAGATGAATATCTCCCTGACCATGTAATACCCACCCAGGGTTTTGATTTGGGTAGCGAAGTTTGCAATTTTCATCCTGTTGAACCTACTTACCCACACAATTTTTGGTGAGGAAAGATGATTTGTTTCTGATTTTTAACAAACTTTAATTTCACAAGCCAGCTACGGCCCAGGTGGATGTCCACCTGAGCCCAAGGTACTAACCCCGGTTTTACGGTCCGGATAGGTGAAATCGCACTCTTTGTCCTATCAAACATAATTTCTCACAATATCTTACGTATTATAGGACTATTTTTTTTCTAATTTGATTAACTTTTTTCAGGTCGTCTAGTGGTGATCCACCTACCCGAAGATACCCACCCAAATTTTGGGTTTGGACCTTTAAGGTGCCAAGACTATGAAAAATGATTCATGACCACTAGGATTCGAACATTCTGATAAGATGGATTACCTCTACAGGGATTTGAACCTTGTAGAATTTACTTGTAGATGAATTTACTGTAAATGAATTTACTGTAGATGAATTTACCGTCGCCCGTTAGAAAAACGAAAGGAATGCAGAATTACAACTAAAAAAATTTGCACCAAAAAAGCCAATTTGCTCCAAAAAAAGTTTTTTTGACCCAATAAAGTCTTTTTGACCCAAAAAAAGTCTTTTTGCGCCAAATAAGAGTCTTTTTGCTCCAGCTAAAATTTGACCCAAAAAAAGTCTTTTTGCTCCAAAAAAAAGTCTTTTTGCTCCAGAAAAAAGCTTTGTCCCGAAATTTGCAGCGAATTTTTTTCTAAGCTTGATTTTGCTTCTATTTTTAAAAACGTAATTATGATGTAAAAAATAATAAGGCCTGAAAAGTGAACACACAGCACCAGTTAGGAAAATAAAAATTAGGGTTTGGACAAAATAACCTAGCTTTTATAGCAGAAATATTCGATTTCGGGCGATTAAGCAGGTTTTCGCTAAGCAGGTTTTCACCTAGCTGACAAATCATATGACATATTTCGTCATATGATTAGATAAATATTAAGTGGTCATGTAACTGTTTCAAGTCATCAAGTCACTTTTAATTTTTAATATAAATGCGCTCGGATCTATTCTCTTGGCCTAGAAGCCTAATTACATAAAGATTTTACATGCGAATTAGATCGATGCGTAAATTGATACGAGAATTTGACACGTGAATTTTACAGGTAAAAGCCACACCCGGCCAACCCTGCACCCAGACTCGACCATTGGGAACATGGCTTTAGTTACCCGAAATATATATATTTAACTTTTGAATTGTTTTTTTTACTTCGGCCTTTTGGCATTCGTCCAACAGTTTTCAGTTCAAAAAACAGACAACTATTTCACCAAATTCGCTTGTATTCACCCTAGTAATCAGCACATATTTTCAGCAAAATGACAAACGAAAAAAACTATCGTTCAATTATTCTCAGTAGACTAAAAACCCGTGATCGACAATGCGCTCAGTTCAGTCGAATTTTCGCGTCATGTATGTAATTCATCTTTTAATAGTCATACTACCGTTTACAAATTCTTTGCGTGCTGGTGCAGAATTTCGTGGTCAACAAGAAAACGTTTTTATATAAAAAAGTAAAAAAAGTAGCTTCAAAAAAGCCTTTCGAGTAGATCATTTGTCGGGTGAAATAATGGGGCTGGGTAGCACGCACCGAATCTGCAAACGGCAATGCGAGTGTTAAATTTTCAAAAAGTTGGTGGATTGATTAGTAATTGCAGATGATGCTTTATCTGAATCTTTCAATCATCTCCTTTCCAAAAACAATAAAGCAGTACTCAGAAAACGTTCCACCACTGAAGGGTATTTAGTTTATTGATAGGATCCGGTTCACTATGGAGACCATTTTAGTGGCGATGATGATGGAGAGGAAGTTGAGAAGTTACAAATTGAGTTGGCAGATGTTTACAAGCAAAAAGCCATAAATGACCAGAGGCTCATAGACGCCAACCTAAAACTCAAGGATTTGGAGAAACAGCTGGCTGGGGTCCGCGAGGAGTGGGTTTCTCACAATCCGGGAATACTAATTTGATTTCTACCAACTTTCCTAACTTTAGACGAGACATAGCCTTAAAGCATATAGAAGAGTTAAAGAAAAAACTGGTTGAAGCAGATAAATTAGTTGCAGAGACCAAGGAGACTAATCAGTTGATGTACGATGAACTAATTGCCCAGCAGACTATTTACAACGCGATAAACCAAAAATTCCTCAAAGCAGATGAGGAGAGGAATGAACTCATCGACCGACTCAAAGAGTTGAAGGAGCGAGAAATTGGTCGACTCAACGAATTCAACGACTCTGAGCAACAGTAAAATTATTTTTTGGCGCTACTAAGTTACACAGACTAAACCCAAACCGTCCACTTCCCAACCGATCTAAACCTACTTCGTAATAACTTTTTTGGACGTATTTTTTCATTATATTTCTAGTAAAGGTATAGAAGGCTGTATAGGTGGCAAGCGACAAAAAAAAAGCCGATACTTTTTTTGGAGGAACCACCAGCAAAATGAAGATGTTGACATAGTTTGAGTAAAGTGTGTACCTAGTAGCGTTATATTTTTATATTTTGCTATGGTAAAAATGACTTTCTTTCAGACGTCATTTAGAAAAGTTGCGTTCAGCCTTAGAAGATGCTGCTAAACCGAATCCTAGTCTTGACCCTAAAGCGTGAGATTTGTTTATTGCTTTTTTAAATTATATTTTTTTGTAGACTGGCTGTTGTGGATGATTGCACGGCCACTGGGTCAGCAGTCAACTTTGGGCAGAACACTTTGGAGATATACTCCCTGAGAGATGCAAAATAAAATTTGTAACTTTTTGCTTTTTGAACTCAAAACAATTGAATTTTATTGTTCTCTTTTTGAGGAATGCAATGAGCTTGGTGAGGTGAATGATTTTATTAAAAAAGCAAAGTGAAACATTAAAACATGTCTTTAGGTAAATGATGTGCTGTTCCATCCAAATGGAAAGTTTTTCTTCACGGCTGGAAATGACAAGAAAATCAAAATGTTTGAGCCGGAACAGATAGTTGTGCTAAGAAGTAATCCCGATTTCTGAGCTCTCTGATTTCTGTTAATGTCTGAATTTTAAGAGCTGTGTTTACTGGCGCCAATCAAGGCATTACCCGCATCGATTTGGACCCTGAGTGCAAGCACATCCTAGGCTCTAGCAATGACTATGCTGTCCGAGTGTGGAGTGTTGATGACCAAAGGCACAGAGTATGCTTTAATAGGCAAAAAGACTAAAAAGTTTAATATAAAAAGTTCAATTAATCAGAAAAGGGGTAATTTTGGGACAAAGAGGGGTCATTTGGAGGTAATCGTTTTGCCAATGAAACTTTTGCCAATAAGATCATTTCTACAACTGCATCTTTTTGCCAATGGCGTCTTTTTGCCAATGGCATATTTTCGCCAGTGAGATAACTTTGCCATTGGCATCTTTTCTCCGGCACTAGGTCTTTTCGTCCCGGTCATTTCGTCCCCGGTCATTTGCGTCCCCTGGCCTTTTCGTCCCCGGTCATTTCGTCTCTAAAAGCCGCCAATTCAAAAATTTCAAACAGGTTCAAATCCTGATGGTAGCAAACAATTTTTCTAACTAAAAATTGTGTCAGGAATTGGGTTTGTTAAAACAATATCAACCTGGCTTCCCAATAAAAATAAAACTTAGCTGAATTCAAAAACTAACCATTTTTCTAACCTAAAACGGCCTGGCAAAACCGGTTTGTAAAAGACCAAAATTGCGATTTTACCCATCTGGCGCCCTGAATCTGCGGTGGTAGTAACAATCAAAATATCCGCGGATAAATCCGTATCCTCGGATAAAATCCGCGGATACGGATAATCGGTAGTAACAATCAAAAAATTAGCGGATATTTATCCGCGGATACGGATAAATATCCGCGGATAAAATCCGTAGTAACAATCAAATATCCGCGGATAAAATCCGTGGATTTATCCGTACCTGCGGATGAATATCCGCGGATATTTATCCACGGATAAATCCGTAGTAACAATAAAATATCCACGGATATTTATCCGTATCCGCGGATTTTATCCTTAGCGTGGTCGGGAGCAGGATAAATCTGCGGATAAAAATATTTTCTTATGTATTTTAAAGTCGATTACCATCCAAAAACGCTTGTATACGTTTGAATATGTGTACTATACTACTAAAAAGAAGTTTTGTTTAAAATCAGTCTTTTAGTCGTGTTTTTGCTGCATTAAATAATTCTTTTTCAAAAATTATTAAAAATAATTTTTTTATCGTTTTGGCACAGAGAAAATGCTTAGCAATTTTAAATCAGTATTCCAAAACAAATCTATCTGGGGAAAGCTATACTCTGGATTTTAACATAAAACTTTGAAAAATAGCTTCTGTGATTTCCAAGTGTACAATTTTTTTAAAGAAAATACTTTTTCCATCCCTGTGTTGACTTATTGTAAAAATTATAAAAACTTTTGACAGATATAAGGGATTTCTTGTGCAAAATTCTTTAAAAACATGGTGAAAAAAAAATTATGCAATATGTTTCGACTAATTTTGTAAAATAACACGTGAATAATATATATAAATATATATAAACATTTTCCTGGTTCAAGGAGAACATAAAAATATTAATTTAAGTTTTTTTACTTTTAGATGAAAATAACCATGCTCATATTTATTTGCAGATTTTATCCGCGGATAAAATCCGTGGATATATCCGCGGATTTATCCTTAGCTGCGGATAAATCCGCGGATTTTATCCGTATCCGCAGATATTTCTATCCGTGATTGTTACTACGGGTTTTTATCCGCGGATATTTCTATCCGCGGATTTTATCCGTACCCGCGGATTTTATCCGTTGATTGTTACTACCACCCCTGGAGTGAATACCAGCTGATCAAATGGATATCCACCTAATTTGCCTGAAATAAAATAAAACTCCTAAGAGAATTTCAATACCTGTGTTTCTATAATTTAATCTCAGTTCTGCTGGTGATTTATGCACCAACTAAACCAAGTGGTCGTCCACTTGGATCAATTTTTTTACGTTTTTGGGTTTCAAAATTTGTTTTCTGCACTAATTAAAGCATTCTAAAGATGTTTTGGCAGTAGTAAAATTATGTTTTGATGGTATTTTTACAGTTTTCGTAAATCTTGCAAAATGTTATTTTAGTACTGCGAAAAACAGTTTTGGGACCCAAGAACGTAAAAAAAAATTCGATCCGAGTGGACGACCACTTGGTTTAGTTGGTGCATGGGACATCCAGATGATCCAGCTACCAGAACGGTCATATGCTTTGCAAAAAGTAGTCTAATATACAACCGGTCATTACCGACTAAGTACTGCAATTTTTGTACATGCCACACCAGGGTTGCACCGGAAGACGAAAATTATCGGAACGGAAATCGGAATCGGAACTCCGAAAATTTCGGAATCGGAAATCGGAATTCGGAACCCAAAAAACATCGGAAATCGGAATCGGAAATCGGAACAAAAATGCATTTTTTAATTCGAATCAGGAGAGCCTATGTTGTTCCGAAAATTCCGAAATTTGATTCATTTTTTCGGAAATCGGGAATCGGAAGCCAAAAAAACATCGGAAATCGTAGAAATTCGTTTAGAAATTCGTTAAATTCGTTTGGGCGGATGTCCTGGGGTGGATCTTTTTTTTCGATTTTTTGCACTATTTGATGCAAAATTAAATGCGCTTTCTAACAAAAAAAAGAAGTTGTTTGGTGGGCCAACTCATCTGCTGTGTAGAGGTCTTTAAAAAGTTTGAGAAACTTTTTTTCCTCTTTAGAGGACAAGTAGGTCATTTTTAAATGTCATTTGCAGAATATTTTTCTGCGGGTCATAGAGCTGTCCATTCTGCGTCAAGACTCTTGAACAAAAATGCAATTAGAGGCTTTTTTTGCCCAGTTCCAGTGACCAAAACATCCCAAAACAGGCAAATGATCAAAATTTCAAAATGCTTAAAACTCGATTTTTTTTAGACCAGAACTCAAAAATAATGTCTTTTTCGAACTCCTTAGGCAATTTTAGGTCGATATAAGATGTTTGGAAACACTTTTGAAAAAATTAAATTTGGGGGGGGGGGGGGGGCTGGGGTACCGTATTTACTCTGATAGTAGCCGCGGGTCACTAATTTTCAACCTACCGGAAATCGGAAAAATTCGAGGTCGATCTCGAGATTTTTGGGTGCATAACCAAAATAAAAAAAGAGGAATCGGTAGAGCTCGTGGGAGTTAAGAGTTAAATGCGATAAACAGCTTTTCAAAATATTGACTATGCTTCGAAATACAGACCCTCAATGTCGCGACCAAACATGTACTTAAATGCGTTACCCACCCACCCCAAATACTATACTACAATATATAGAGATACCGTTCGACTCTAAATTTAACGCTGAGAAATATCTTCTCAGATATCAACACCGATTGATGCTGAAAGTCTCCGCCGCTGCCTCCGCCGCTCTTTTTTTTTTGCGTGACCAAGTATGGTTACGGAAACTGTTTACCGTAACATTAGATACACTAGGGTCTGCAGGCTCCCATCGGCGCCTATGTCGTTCGGGAACATTAGTGTTTCGGATACTGACTCTGTTGTTCGGGTAGAACATCCACCCTATCTGTTAACCCACCTACTCTACCTCGCCTATCCTCGTTTACCATCGCCTACCCTCGCCATCCTCGCCTACCCTTGCCTATCCTCGCCTTTCTTCGCCTACCTCGCATACTCTCGCCTAGCTCACCTATCCTCGCCTACCCTCGCCTATTTCGATAATATAACGTACACCTGACCTGGTCCCCACGGTATACGTTATATCAAAAAATGACTGTAGAGATTTCACCTGAACACTTAACTATCCTATCTGGCTACCTACCCACCCTTACTGGCCATTTACCCACTTTACCTGCTAGAAAAGTGGGCTTGAACACAAAAACTCACCTTAAATCCAGGCTAAAATCAACCATCCCCGATTTGGAGGGCAAGAAAATATTTTTTTAGAAGCAACTTCAATAATACGTGTTTGTGCTTGAAAGATAGCTAAGATGTTGAACTTGAGGGTTCCGCAAAGATATCAGACAAAAAATTGCTAAAAGTGGCCGAAAATTGGGTGTGAGGTGTGAGAGGTGAAGTGTGAGGGACGGACCCCCCCTTCGACCCAAATACTATATAGAGATAAATTCTTTCAAGTTTGACTCGAACTTAAAGGGGGAGTGTATTTCCTTTCCGTATCTGGTCCCGCATGGAAATCGTTTTAATTCAAATTAAACCATATTTATAGGTTGCAGGTTCGAGTCTCTCTGGGTGTGAACTTTATTTTTTTCACATTTTTTCAGTGATTTAGCTGAACTCAGACTAAAAAATACCAATTAATCGATCGGAAACATTTCCATAATTGCTTTTTTGGTCAAAAATGATAATAAATTTTCATTTTGAAGTAAAAGAAAATCAGCCATAGACCATATACTCTAGCTGTTTAATTATTTTTCTAATAGTGATAGCAATTTTATATACTCAGGCATGCACTAGGTACTTGGCAAAAAAAAAATTCTATACTGAAAATTTCTTCGATAATTGGGTCGCTTGCAAAGTTTTATTTACCAAAGAAAAGTTTGATTGAATAAGGTCCCCTGCCTATTCAGCATCCTCATCACCACCTACCCCTCCCCAGCATAGATATACATGTGAAATATTTCCTGATAATCTTCCTGCGTTCGCAAGACTATTAGAATCATTTTGATATCAAACTAGTCAATAAAATGTGAAACAAATAAAGTTCACACCCAGAGAGACTTGAACCTGCAACCTATAAATTTTGTTTAATTTGAAATTAAACGATTTCCATGCGGGACCAGATACGGAAAGGAAATACACTCCCCCTTTAAAGTCGAACTTAAAGTACTTGGACACCTTCGAGTTCGATTTCAAGTTCGAATTCAGATTTTTGGCTACGTGAACATTCTTGATCCGAACTCGAACTCGACGTATGTGAACAAGGCATTAGTCTGTCAAACAAGTTTGAGTTTTAACACATCACTGCGTGTTTACAATTTACATTTGGACGAAGCTTTTTTCTGCCACCTTTTGCTTTTTTCTGCCACCTTTTGCTTTTTCCTGCCACCTTCTAGCTTTTTTCTGCCACCTTTTACTTTTTTATATAACATTATGTCATAATTTAATTAATCGGTTAGAAAATTTATTCACATATCATTGATCAGCGATTTTCTCTCTACTCTTTTTTCACAGCTTTTCTTTCATAAAGGGCTTTATTCAAATTAACCCAACTGACAACATCAACCGCGAAAACAATAATAACGAAGAACATTTTTTTACTCATCAACAACCAGTGCTTCTCTTTCTCCAGCTCTCTGTTTTCTTCCTCTCTTTCGCTTGCCCCCAATCGGAATGTCTGTGATCTCCTTCGGATACGCTTCTCTTTGATTGGCACACATGCTGACACAAGTTGAGAAAATGTCGACAATTTTGACATAATGCTACATAAGAGCAAAAAGGTGGCAGAAAAAAGTAAAAGGTGGCAGAAAAAAGTAAAAGGTGGCAGAAAAAAGCTAGAAAGTGGCAGAAAAAAGCAAAAGGTGGCAGAAAAAAAGTAAAAGGTGGCAGAAAAAAGTAAAAGGTGGCAGAAAAAAGCTAGAAAGTGGCAGAAAAAAGCAAAAGGTGGCAGAAAAAAAGTAAAAGGTGGCCGAAAAAAGCTAGAACGTGGCAGAAAAAAGCAAAAGGTGGCAGAAAAAAGTAAAAGGTGGCATAAAAAAGCCAAAAGGTGGCAGAAAAAAGCTTTTTTGACCACAACTCGAAAAAGGTGGCAGAAAAAAGCCAAAAGGTGGCAAAAAAAAGATTTATCCATTTACATTTTAGTGCGCCTTTACTGGTCATTCAGACAAAGTAGCTTCAGCAAAGTTTTTCAACGCGGGGAGATTCATAGTGTCTGGCTCAAATGATAGAACTGTGAAGTTGTGGGATATTACCTCTAGTCGTTGCACAAAAACATATTTTCCCGGCTCAACTGTTTTGGATGGTAAGACATCTTTGCCAGTTCTTTAAGCACATAAATTAAAAAAATGAATTCAGTCACTTCAAACGACAGGTTTGGTGCCCCAATTGTTACTGCCCACTTTGATAAGTCTGTCAGATTCTGGGACATAAGGTCTTATAAATTTTCACTTTCTAAATAATTCGACACCATCAAAAGATTACAGATCTGATGCTCCTTGCAACACATTAAAACTCAACGGCAAAGTTACTTCTTTGGCTGTCTCCGTTGGTAAATTTTATGTTATTTTTTTGTCAAAATTTGGCATGGCGCAAATTTTGCGGAGCTTTTATTTTTGACGTCCCTGCTATACAAAGACCAAGTTCCGACACAGAATTTGTATTTAACACGGTCGATTTGCACACTAAGATGCTCTTTGAAGTTAAGACTCACAGTAAAAATGTTGAATTTTTCCGATGTTTGTTATCCCGAAAGGAATTCGAAATCTGACAGTACCTTTAAATTTAAAGAAAGGTCAATATGCACATCGACTATGCTGAGCACGAATCCGGTGTCAGAATTCTATTTTTGCCTAGCAGAGACATCAAAAATTAAAATACCGTGGAATTTTCTAGCGCGAAATCTTCCCACCCACATATTTTTCTCCATGCCCAAAATTTAAATGTCTAAGTAGGGCCCTATCCTAGAAGAGGGGGCCAAATTTTGCTTTGGTCCCCATGTTGATTTTAGTCAATTTCGCCTTGGTCCCCCCTGTTGTTTTTCCCACCATTGTATTTGGCGTTTTTCGGTCTTAAGTCATCGAGTTCTGTTAAAATCTTTCCCTATAGTTTTTCGTTCTTTTTATTTGTATTCTACATGTGGGCAAATGACTACTCCAACAAGGGCTCTAGTAAAGAATACGTTTCCATTTGTGCCTTAGTCTCCCCTGTTGTTTTTAAGGTGATCATGTTACAATATAACCATAATGAACAAGGGGACCAATCTGTTTTTCGCAAAAAAGCAACAGATACACCAAGGCAAAAAATGGAAACGTATTCTTTACTAGAGCTACTCCAACAAGCAAGTTATGAAAGAAACCAGCTCGAATAAAAATTGTGTATGCGATTGGTTAGCCATGACTCGTGAAGTTTGCCAAAAGTAAGCTTATTTTACTTGTTATAATTATATAATCATATTTAAAAAAAGAAAAAAAACAACAACCAAAAACAACAGGGGGAGCAAGGCAAAATTGATTAAAATCAACAGGGGGTACCAAGGTAAAATTTGGCCCCTCTTCTAGGATAGGGCCAATATAGTGTCGATTTAAGATGGTCAGAATTTGCTGTGCTCAGCTCGAGATGAGACATTAAGTCTGATTGATATGAGAAATTACGGGATTATTCACATCTATAGGTATATTATATCTCTCAGTATCTTAGCTCACACAAAAACTTTAGTGCTGAGCAATACCGAACCTCTTCCGACTACGGAAAATGTGTAATCAGTCCAGGAGGGACTTACGTAGCTGCTGGTTCAGCAGATGGCCATGTCTTCATTTGGAATATAATAACTACTAGACTCGAAAAAGTGCTTTACAAAGGAGGACATGAGTGAGTTATTGTACAATTACAACCCGATTCTTCAATTTTCATAAATTTAAGGAACGCAGCTGTGCTGTCTTTAGCCTGGCATCCAAGTGGCAGCGGTATAATTAGTGGTGATAAGCGCAAGATGTTATGTCTGTGGCGATAAATCAAATTATTTGAGAATTAACTGGAAGGGATTAATTTTCACCCAAAAAAGCATTTTAATGACAACTTGTAATATATTTTGATGTAAATAAACTGTATTCATTAGTAAATAAGATTTTAATAGGCTGCCCTATTAATCCTGGCACCGGACTAAGAAGAGTGACCACATATTTTATTCCAAACCCGAAACCGGGCACAAAGACACATTACAAGACGAGTTACTACAATTAGATTCTCAGATATTCTTCCTGCAACTTCTTCTGCTTGGGTTATTATTCGGTGGTCCCTCCAAATTGAATCCAGTCCAGTTAGGACAAAGCCTTTTTCTGGAGCAAAAAGACTCTTTTTTGAGCAAAAAGACTTTTTGGGTCGAAATTTAGCTGGAGCAAAAAAAACTTTTACTTGGCGCAAAAAGACTTTTATTTGGCGCAAAAAGACTTTTTTGGGTCAAATATTTTTGGTTCAAAAATACTTTTTTTGGCCAAAAAGACTTTTGTTTGAGGCAAAAAAACTTTTTTTTTGGTGCAAATTTTTTAGTTGTAATTCTGCATTCCCTTTTATTTTTCTAACGGGCGATGGTAGATTCATCTACAGTAAATTCATCTACAAGTAAATTCTAAAAGGTTCAAATCCCTGTGGAGGTGATCCATTTTATCAGAATGTTCGAATCCGATAGGAAGCATCACTTTTCAAGGACACTCATTTGGCCTCCATATTTGGAAACTGTGTCTTAAAGCCACTTTTATAGTCCTTTTACATACTTAGGCAAGGCCTTAGTTGCAGGGAAACCCTGAACCCGAAATCCGAGGCGAGTACCTTCGGATATGTGGATATCCACCTGGCTGGCCTAAAAAAGATTTTTATTTCAATTTAGACATATGTAAAACCTTGCTAGCAATTTTGTTTGACAGGACCAAATATACATTTGTAGCCACCCGGACCCCTATACCTGGGTACCACCTGTCAAACATGACCCCCACACACACAAGAAAAGTGGGTTGTTTTCGACTTTGGCGGAGTTTCATTTTATCGGGCAGCCAGGTGGATATTCACCTAACCGAAGAATACCCAAGGCATTTCGCTCCGCGTAGGCGGAATCTCAATTTAGGTAATAACAAATCCAATTACTTTCACAAATTTAAGTCAGAAAAATGGGGTTTTTCTTATATATTTCAAAAAATTATTTTTCAGACCATCCAGGTGGATATCCACCTGACCAGGTGGTACCTACCCATGTTCTGCGGTCGGGGTGGGTAAAAATGCACTTTTGGTCCTGTCAAACAGGTCTCCCATAGCTTTTTGTACATGATAGGATCGGTTGTTGACGAACTTTTGCTTTTTCAGGTCATCCACGTGGATGTCCACTGCGACAGGATGTGCCCACCCTATGTTTTTTATTTTGATGGCAAAAATAACAATTTCAGTATTATCAAACCCAATTCTGTACAATATTTTATATCACAATAAGTAGTTTATTTTCGATTTTGAAAAAATTCTTATTTAGATGAATATCTCCCTGACCATGTGATACCCACCCAGGGTTTGGATTTGGGTAGCGAAGTTTGCAATTTTCATCCTGTTGAACCTACTTACCCACACAATTTTAGGTGAGGAAAGATAATTTGTTTTTGAGTTTTAACAAACTTTAATTTTACAAGCCAGTTACGGGCTCAGTGGATATCCACCTGAGCCCAGCGCACTAACCCCAGGTTTTACGGTCAAAATGAGTAAATCGGCTACCAGACAAATTCCAATATTTTGGAAAATGTCGTGCGACATTTTCTAGTATTTTTTCGGTGAATTCGGACGAAACATCCGAATCGACCGATAAAATATTGGAAAATGTCGCGCGACATTTTCCAAAAATATTGGAATTTGTCTGGTAGCCGTTAAAATCGCACTCTTTGTCCTATCAAACATAATTTCTCACAATATCTTATGTATTATAGGACTATTTTTTTTCAATTTGAACAATTTTAATTTGATTAACTTTTTTCAGGTAGTCTAGGTGGTGATCCACCTACCCGAAGATAGACCTTTAAGTGCCAAGACTATAAAAAATGATTCATGACCACTAGGATTCGAACATTCTGATAAGATGGATCATCTCCACAGGGATTTGAACCTTGTAGAATTTACTTGTAGATGAATTTACTGTAAATGAATTACTGCAGATGAATTTACCGTCGCCCGTTAGAAAAATAAAAGAGAATGCAGAATTACAACTAAAAAAATTTGCACAAAAAAAAGTCAATTTGCTTCAAAAAAAAGTTTTTTTGCCGCAAACAAAAGTCTTTTTGACCCAAAAAAAGTCTTTTTGACCAAAAAAAAAGTCTGTTTGCGCCAAAATAAAATCTTTTTGCGCCAAATAAGTCTTTTTGCTCCAGCTAAATTTTGACCCAAAAAAAGTCTTTTGCTCCAAAAAAAAGTCTTTTTGCTCCAGAAAAAAGCTTTGTCCGTCCAGTTAAAGGGGGGGGGGTGGTTAATTTATATACGCATCGCCTTTTGTCGAAAGGTCTAGTCCCTCTGGGGGTGTTTTAATTTACTTTGTAAGTAAGTTTTTCGACTTTTAGGTCCAAAAATCATCGAGCAATCGATTGCAACCATTTCCAGCACTGCTTTGCTGTTACAAACTGCCTCAATTTTGCGATTTTTGGCAAATGACCACCAAAATTAGAGGAAACTAGCCAAAATGATGCGTACTTAGACTAATATAGCCTGAGCGTCCACCAATTTTTTATTTGTCCACGCGTTTAGTAACTTCCTGGAGTCCAAATTTCATGGGGAGCAAGATATAAATTTCTTCGCACCAAAACCACTTCAGAAAACAAGGTAGCTAGCGAAGGTTTGACAAAGGAACAATATAGTACTAGGGGGGAAGATTTCGGTATTATTTAGGAATTGACTTTTATTGCGGTTTCAATTTACATTATTTTATACAACCGTATGCTGAAAATGACGGCAAGAAGCAGGGCTACAATTTGAGTGTAAGGTTGCAAATGAGTAAGTAAATAAAATTGGAAAAAACGTCAGTTCCAGGATACTACCAAAAGTACTGGTATAGTCCTATTCAGGATTTCATCGAATTGGATTTTTTATATTTTAGCCCTAACTTTATACCAACTTTTCATCTGTATGACAGCTCAAATGAAAGCCAGAAGCTTGGCTACATTTTGACACGAAACTTGTAAATAAAAGGAGAAAAAAAATAAGGTCTGCAGCCATTGGTAGTCGAACCTGTGACCTAAGGCGATGCGTATATAAAGTTCCCCCCCCTTTAAAGGGCCATTGCCACCTGTTTTGAATTGTCCCCGCCAATTCAAATTTATTTCCCTAATCATTGAACTTCTGTACGGATTTTTGGCTTGGTTTCTAACAAAACAAGGCCTAGAATTTAATTTTAGGTGTAGTTTTCTCAGAAACCTAGTTCAAAAATCGGTATAAAATTTCAATGATTAGGAAAAAATTTGAATTGCGCGGGGACAACCGTTGTCGGGGACGGCAATGGTCCTTTAAGGCGGCGGTCTATTCGTTTTGTTTCTAGCATCCGTTTCGCAGTTTGCTTGGGAGCGTGCTGCTGAGCCAAGAGATCGGCGGAAAACGAGTCACAGATGACAGGGAGCGGATCTGACTTGACCATCACAGTTGGAGCTTCGGCTTGAGCGAAACCGCGCGAGCTGCAGCTTGGCCATTGAGTCGTCTGTTTGCTTCGGGTCCACTTCGGCTTTCGGTTCCATCGACGGGTCACTTTCTTTGTCTTCTCGCACACGAACCACTTTCGGTCAACACACCCCGCCACACCTGACGTTTCGGTCCCAGACACACCACCACTTTCGGTACCCCACACACCCTGCTTTCTTTCACCCATCACATTCACATCCTGCTTTCTGTCCACGCCCACACCATATGCATTTCAGAAACAGGTGTTAGTTTATCAAGGTTTTTCTTTTTAAAGAAAAAATTTTTCGGATTCTGATAAACGATCGGCAAAATCGCATCAGTTAAATTTATAGGTTTTTTGTTACTATCACAAAAATCAAAGATGTAACCGTTTTGGTTGTAAGGATTTTTAGCGATAAAAATTTTGGTGATAGCAGGGGAGAGCCTTTGACGGAAAGCTTTACCACTGACAAGTCGCATACTGGCTATCAAATGAGACCAAATTCTAATTTGCGAGTGAAAACAAGTTCGTGAGGTTCCCTTGTGAGACATGCAAACACGTCTAAATTAATACGAGAAGCGCACCTTGGGATCAGTTGAAAGGCTGTGCAAGCAGTGTGTGCGTTTTGGCTCGTTTGCGAGCCAGTGGCTCGCTTCCCTTTGAGAGGACGCGAGCTGCTCGCTAGCCAAATAGCTATGTCCGCGAGCCATATGGCTCGCCAAATTAAAGAACAAAGTGACAAGAGCTTCTTAGCTCGCGAGCCATTTGGCTCGCATCTATAATAAGCGTATGATTCGGCTCGCGCAAAATATTGTTTGCTGAATAAAGCCTAAATCTAGTTTATTTTCTCATTTTTTTCAATTTTGACTGATTTTTTGCAAATATTAAGCTAGTAACACTTTATTTCTCCTTTACTTTGTCTTTAAAGGAGCATGTTCACGCAGTCAAATATATGAAATAATAATTATCGCAAATAATAACTACTGCGGACAGTGCAACAAAGATAGAAGATTTGAGTGATATTAAAGACCCACCCATGTGCATCTTTCCTTCTCGGAACCTCCTAGATAGACACCTGAAAACCGCAGCAGGAGAAAAGCCCGATCAAAGAAATTGAGAAGTACGGCAAATGTCCTGACACACAAATAATAACAATATAGACCTGAAAAACTTTGGCCAAAAAACCTCACACAAGAGATGCCCAATCACAGCAACCAAATAGACAGCATCGCCAGATTCCACACGATCAGTATAATTTCTCCTGCAGACTACCTAAAAAGAACGAACAAGAGAAAAAAATGGACGGCTATGAGCTAAAAAAACTTATCTAATAGAAGTTTGGAGCACTTTTTAGCGGAACAATGCGATGCTTATACTATGAACGTCCACAATGTGATCGATTCATCTGAAACTAATACGTGAAACCGACTTAAGCGGTACACTCTACACCGAAAAATGTAACTTACAATGAATAGCGGCAGAATTGCTTGAAAAGCAAAAATATTATTTGAAAAAAACATTTCGTGTCATAATTCCTCTTGTAGGATTGGTCCCCGGGAATTCAAATATCAACATTTAAATTTGACTGCGTGAACATGCTCCTTTAACAATAAATTGACGTTCAAAACTCACATAAAAGCGCGAGCCGAACCACTTGTTTTGTTGCGAGCCAAATGGTTCCGATAGAAATGGCTCGTATTGTTTTGGCTCGCGTTCGGCTCGCTTAAAAAAACAAGTAAGCGAGCCAATTGGCTCGCATATATAAAAAAGGCGAGCCATATGGCTCGAACCCATTTGGCTCGCTAGGACATGCGATTTTAGTGCTACGCTTAATAGGCTAGTCGAGGTCGGGGTCGAGGTCGAGCTCAAGTGCTTACATAGGCAGGTCGAGGTCGTGGTCGAGGTCGAGCTCGATCGATTTCATTGAAAAATCCCGTTTCAAAAATATTTGAAAACTTTTTTCTTGCACCATGACCATTGTCCATCTTTTTTGGTAGAAAAGTTAGTGTTTGGTACTATCAGGTGGAGAAAATCCAGGGCTTTCTTCTGACTGTAAAGTTTGCCAACATTTATTGCAAAAATTGCTTGGAAATTGAATTTTTCTAATATTTTTTTGAGCTCGACCAGGACCTCGACCACCCCTATTGATCATATGAATCTCAACGTTTTTGTCTTTTGATAAATTTTTCCGGGGTAACTTTTCACAGATTTTTTCAACTTTTTCAAAAAAAATTATTAGACTTTTTTACGATATCTTATATTTTTCAAAGAGTTTACTGAAAAAAACTTATTTTAGATATAGTGAGTTCATAGAATACAGTTTTTTATTAAAAACTTTGCTAATTAGAAAATTTAAATATTAAAAGTCTAATAATTTTTTTTTTGAAAAAGTTGATAAAATCAGCAAATTGTATTTTTTCAAATTTAAAATATTTTTGTCTTAAACGGATTTTGAATTTTACAATGATTTCTGAGTTTTATTAGCAAATCAACCATACTGATCACGAATTTGACGTCGCAAATTATATAATTGCAATCAGGGAGTAAGTTTTGGTCAAGATTTTGCAAGAAATCGAATTTATAGTCTGAAAGTAACTCACATCGCTCAGAATCCCACCTCAGAAAGGGCAGAAGCCGCTGAAAGTTGTTTTTCGGTGTTCACAACGGGTTAAACTTTTGCGAAAGTTTGATTGCCCGCATCAGAATTCCACTTTGTTCGGCTTAATCGTTCAGAATCTCACCTGAACCATTCAGACACCCCTTAAAACACTTTGAACCACTCCCAGCCAGTAACTAAGTACTCTAACGAGTGTTAAAGGTAGTTTGGAGGGTTAGCTGATTCTGAATGGTTCGGTGAGATTTCTTACGCGATTCTGGCATTCTGATGCGGGCAACGAATTTAGCAACACATTCACCCCCCTCCTTTTAGTAAACCCCGAAAAACAACTTTCAGCAGCCTTTGGCCTTTCAGAGGTGCGATTCTGAAGAGACGTGACTCATTTTCAGACTATATAATTCGATTTTCTTGCAAAATGTCGATCAAAACTTACGCAATTCTTGCAATTATCAAATTTTGACGTCAAATTCATGAAAAGCATGGGTGATTTTCTTATAAAACTCAGAAATCATTGTAAAATTTCAATTCCGTTCAAGACAAAGAATATTTAAATTTTGAAAAATTTAATATTTAATAATTGTTGTCTTAAGGAAAATTTGGAATTTAACATCAAATTATGAATTTTAAAGGCAGTTTTACAAGCAAATAGACCATGCTAAACCTGAATTTGTTGTCAAAATTATGCGCTTCTCTAGCGGGGTGAGAAAAAGATTTACGTAAAAATCTTTTTTTTCTTTTTAATTGATCAAGTATCTTCCTAAGCATTCCCAGAGCTTCTTTTTCATTTCGATGCACTTTCTTGTGCAGTTTTCTATATCACAAAATTTTCTGGTTAGATTTAAATAAAATAGATAGTTTGTTGTGGTTCAACTTTCTTTGAGTTTCCCCAAAATCTTAATTTTGCGATGATTGTGATTGAGCTTGGTTGTGTACGTAAATTTGAGAGGTCGGCAGCAAAGTGACTGAACTAAATTGGGAACTTAGTTTATAAGCCGTCGAAAATGAGTCCCTTGTGGATGCTATGAACAAACTTTATAAATAAGTTCCGTGTTGAAAAATATTTCACACTATTTAAATATTTGCTTATAGGCCTGCCTTTTTCTCTGCTATTAAATTCCCTAAAAATATATGAAAAAGTAAAATTTGGATATTTGAGCTGGACCTCGACCTGCCTATGTAAGCACCTTTTCTAGATCGACCTCGACCACGACCTCGACCTCGACCCCCTATGTAAGCACCCCTTGTCGATCGACCTCGACCTCGACTCGCCTATGTAAGCACGGGGTAGGTCTTTCGTTTGGCTCGCGCGAGCCAAATGGACAACACTGTGTGCAAGTATTAAAAGTCTGCAGTTGTCTTGCAAAGAAACAAATTTTTGTGTATTAAGATTGAAAAAGTTGCAGGGTTAAGCCATTTATGCTTTTGCATTGCTGCAGATTAGCCTGTTCTCAAAGTGCCTACTTTTTACCAAATGGCTGATAAAGAGAAGAAGGGTAAAATGAAAAGTCCAAGATGGGGAAGCCAAAAACCGAAAGAAGCAGAGCTATGGTTAGTCACTATAAACATTTTTTGTACCCTTTTCATTCTTTTTTTTTTGGACTCCTTTGCCGTCGGAAGTCAGCCGAATATTGGAAGAAGTTCAGAGCAACGGTCAAGCAATCGCGACTGAATTCGGTACCGTGCAGTTCGTGGATAAAAAGAAAGGAATTGAAGCCAAAGACTACTACCATGGGTGGGTTATCGTATCTCTCAGTAACATACAGGTAATTGATAAGACGGGTTCAGATTGCTTCCGAGCGAGGACATGCGTCATCTGCTTACTCAAAATGGTGATTATTGCGTCCGAACCACTGAGATTAAATCGGGTGAAAATCGACAAGTTTGTCATTCTCCACTTCATTTTATTCCTGTATTGTCATGCTATTAGAAGTGCTTGTCCGTGATGTGGCAGGACAAGATTCGTCACTTTCTTCTCTACACGACTCCAAGTATTCCAGAATGACACAATACCAGAATAACCCTAAGCTTAAGCAACACATGGACGTTGGACCTGCAATCGACAAGACCCCGCAGTTTGGTTCACTGGACTGTTTAATCGATTTCTATGCTGACCGTAAGGAGCCCTTCTCGCAGTTCCAAATGTCGACTGTTCACGCCAATACCGAGACATGTATGTGAAATTTCAGCCATCGAATATTGAATACCAGCTAATTGCATTGATTTCAGGGGTGGGAATTCCGCCACGCACAGATCGAATTGGAATCCAAATTGGGAGAAGGTGCTTTTGGCGAAGTTTATTTGGGATATGTGAATAAGGGAAATAAACGGCATAAAGTCGCTATTAAAACGGTATGAACCATGAAAGGGGTCAAAGCGCAAACTCACCAAGTCATCATTATTTCAAGTCGTTAATGCATTCGGTTTTAGTTGAAATGTGCTCAAGTAAC